>CM054124.1:113758398-113760898 GCA_028751855.1 Ambrosia trifida
TACTTTGTTTTTGTTCAGAATGTATATATAGGAGGGACATGGGGATTGGCACACCCAAGGTCCTTTTCAGGGTGAGTGAGCGACCCAGGCAACAAGAGGCTGGCCAAATAAACTAACCCACGATGCACTGTGAAACAAGCATAGTGCCTTGCCAAAGACCCACTTTGTTCCGGTATGTTGCCCGATAACGTGGCCACCATGCCTTGTTGACAAGCCAAGTCCCTTGGCCAAGCCCCACATCATCCCAACTCGTTGCCTAAGGAACTAAGGTGGCCACCATGCCTTGTTGACATGCCTTGGGCCAACCGCTAACCAAACATTAGCCTAGTAATCGGTTGACGGTGAGCGGTCACCTAGACGCGATGCCCAATCAACATGAACGACTCTAAGCGTGCCCATGAACAACCGTATAATATTTGGTGGCGAACCGAGTACAACGGGCCGTAATCCGATAGCGATGGAAAGGGCCAACGGGCCCGAACCTATCACAGTCGACGCATTGACCCGAAAACGTGTGGTGGTGACCCCAAACAACTCTAACCATGCCCGTGAACAACCACACAAAGTTCGTGGCGATCCGACGACATCGGGCCCGTGACCGACCCGAACGCCCAACGGGCCCGGACCCGACCCAGACCCGAAAGCGTAGTATTTCCACAGGACCCTAATATTCATTGTTTCGAAGGCTCACACAAAGTTTTGTGGCCATCCGATGTCGTTTGATATGGTTAAGGGCCAATCACGTGCTCCGGCCGCCCGTCGATGGCCCGGTCAACGAGTTGACCCGAGCAAGGCCGACCGTGACTCCGAACGTCCCTACTAAGTCCCTAGAACAGCCACGTAAAGTTTCGTGACGATCCGATGTCGTTTGATGGGGTTTTAGATGGGTCCACACCATATAAGCGGTCCCGGCCCGAACGAGCCAGGCCCACGGGCCCCCGGGACCCGAAACCAGAATTTTCCTTCTCCGAGCATCCTAAAACATTGCCTCGAGTCACCATGCAAAATTTCGTGCCAATCCGACGTCGTTTGATGGGGTTTTGATGGGGTCTCAAAAAATTATGATTCCTCAAAAAATTAATGTCTATTCCTGAAACTTAGCTTTTTGTGCAATATGTATATATAGGGGAGGGGTGTGTCCTGAGAAGGCCTTGCCTGGTTGAGGCTTGGCAGCGCCCAAGGGGGCCTTGGTGGCCAAGAACCAAGGCTGCCCATGCCTTGTACACGAGCTAAACATCCCCAAGTGAGCCACGGACCCGAGAACCAAGTGCCCCTCCCGCCCACGTTGCCTAGGAATGTCACCCAACAACTTGGTTTCTCGCACAGCGACTCGTGTACATGGCCCAACGAGCAGCAAATCTGGAAAATTATGATTCCTCGAAAATTTAATGTCTGTTCCTGTCACAATGCTTTTTGTGAAAAATGTATATATAGGGGAGACTAGGGGCTTGAGCAACCCCAGTGCCCAACGAAGGTGAGTGAGGGCACATGAGATGAGAGGTTTCTAGCCTATTGTAGCACGAGGTGTGTCTCCCCAAGCCAAGTTGCCTAGAAATATAGCCTCGTGCCTTGCAAATGTCCCACATCGTGCCTAGTTGTAAGCACGATTGCTAGTGAATTGATGGTTGCTTGGCAAAGACGCCCCACATCGTGCAGCATGTTGCCTAGTAGACAAGCCACGTTGCCTTGAATTGTGCTTGTTTCCCAGCACGACGACTAGAACGATGGCCTCCTGATGGGCATGCCTTCAAAAAATTATGATTCCTCAAAAAATTAATGTCTGTTCCTGTCACTTCAGTTTTTGTGCAGAATGTATATATAGGGGAGACTAGGGGCTTGAGCAACCCCAGTGCCCAAGGGAGGTGAATGAGGGCACACGAGATGAGAGGTTTCAAGTCTATTGTAGCATGAGGTGTGTCTCCCCAAGCCATGTTGCCTAGAAATATAGCCTCGTGCCTTGCAAATGCCCCACATCGTGCCTAGTTGTAAGCACGATTGCTAGTGAATTGATGGATGCTTGGCAAAGACGCCCCACATCGTGCAGCATGTTGCCTAGTAGACAAGCCATGTTGCCTTGAATTGTGCTTGTTTCCATGCATGACGACTAGAACGATGGCCTCCTGATGCCTCCTGATGGGCATGCCTTCAAAAAATTATGATTCCTCAAAAAATTAATGTCTGTTCCTGTCACTTTACTTTTTGTGCAGAATGTATATATAGGGGGGTAAGGGTCTCTGAGCTAAGAAGCAAGGCAGCCAAGCTAGTGTAGCCCCCTGGTCCAGAAGGTTTGGATCGCACTAGCAACAACCATCTTGGGTAGTAGTCTGGATCAAAGCATGCTTGTCGTGGGTTGTAATGTTGGCATAGGAACAAAGCTTGGTTGATGTCGGTTATAATGATCTTATGTGTGGTGGCACAACCAAAAGCAACATGCCCCGACCTGATGAGCTATCCAAGATGGGTTGCCATGATGGGTACGTGATGAGAATGATGAAAGCCA
>CM054124.1:113870157-113872267 GCA_028751855.1 Ambrosia trifida
TCGTTTGATATGGTTAAGGGCCAATCACGTGCTCCGGCCGCCCGTCGATGGCCCGGTCAACGAGTTGACCCGAGCAAGGCCGACCGTGACTCCGAACGTCCCTACTAAGTCCCTAGAACAGCCACGTAAAGTTTCGTGACGATCCGATGTCGTTTGATGGGGTTTAGATGGGTCCACACCATATAAGCGTCCCGGCCCGAACGAGCCAGGCCCACGGGCCCCCGGGACCCGAAACCAGAATTTTCCTTCTCCGAGCATCCTAAAACATTGCCTCGAGTCACCATGCAAAATTTCGTGCCAATCCGACGTCGTTTGATGGGGTTTTGATGGGGTCTCAAAAAATTATGATTCCTCAAAAAATTAATGTCTATTCCTGAAACTTAGCTTTTTGTGCAATATGTATATATAGGGGAGGGGTGTGTCCTGAGAAGGCCTTGCCTGGTTGAGGCTTGGCAGCGCCCAAGGGGGCCTTGGTGGCCAAGAACCAAGGCTGCCCATGCCTTGTACACGAGCTAAACATCCCCAAGTGAGCCACGGACCCGAGAACCAAGTGCCCCTCCCGCCCACGTTGCCTAGGAATGTCACCCAACAACTTGGTTTCTCGCACAGCGACTCGTGTACATGGCCCAACGAGCAGCAAATCTGGAAAATTATGATTCCTCGAAAATTTAATGTCTGTTCCTGTCACAATGCTTTTTGTGAAAAATGTATATATAGGGGAGACTAGGGGCTTGAGCAACCCCAGTGCCCAACGAAGGTGAGTGAGGGCACATGAGATGAGAGGTTTCTAGCCTATTGTAGCACGAGGTGTGTCTCCCCAAGCCAAGTTGCCTAGAAATATAGCCTCGTGCCTTGCAAATGTCCCACATCGTGCCTAGTTGTAAGCACGATTGCTAGTGAATTGATGGTTGCTTGGCAAAGACGCCCCACATCGTGCAGCATGTTGCCTAGTAGACAAGCCACGTTGCCTTGAATTGTGCTTGTTTCCCAGCACGACGACTAGAACGATGGCCTCCTGATGGGCATGCCTTCAAAAAATTATGATTCCTCAAAAAATTAATGTCTGTTCCTGTCACTTCAGTTTTTGTGCAGAATGTATATATAGGGGAGACTAGGGGCTTGAGCAACCCCAGTGCCCAAGGGAGGTGAATGAGGGCACACGAGATGAGAGGTTTCAAGTCTATTGTAGCATGAGGTGTGTCTCCCCAAGCCATGTTGCCTAGAAATATAGCCTCGTGCCTTGCAAATGCCCCACATCGTGCCTAGTTGTAAGCACGATTGCTAGTGAATTGATGGATGCTTGGCAAAGACGCCCCACATCGTGCAGCATGTTGCCTAGTAGACAAGCCATGTTGCCTTGAATTGTGCTTGTTTCCATGCATGACGACTAGAACGATGGCCTCCTGATGCCTCCTGATGGGCATGCCTTCAAAAAATTATGATTCCTCAAAAAATTAATGTCTGTTCCTGTCACTTTACTTTTTGTGCAGAATGTATATATAGGGGGGTAAGGGTCTCTGAGCTAAGAAGCAAGGCAGCCAAGCTAGTGTAGCCCCCTGGTCCAGAAGGTTTGGATCGCACTAGCAACAACCATCTTGGGTAGTAGTCTGGATCAAAGCATGCTTGTCGTGGGTTGTAATGTTGGCATAGGAACAAAGCTTGGTTGATGTCGGTTATAATGATCTTATGTGTGGTGGCACAACCAAAAGCAACATGCCCCGACCTGATGAGCTATCCAAGATGGGTTGCCATGATGGGTACGTGATGAGAATGATGAAAGCCACCTCAACATAATTCATCACTCTCATCACGTACCCATCATGGCATTCAGCGATGGGTGCCTTCTGGCAGCGGTGCCCATCGCTCGTCCCTTTCGAGAACGTCCCTTATCGAGATTTGTCCGGCTGTTGTGATGCTTGTTATCCAGATATCATAGATGGGTAAGCTGAGAGCAGGAACCCTGGTGCATCCAAATTCATCATTCGTCCCATAGAGTCGTCTGCCATGAGTAATATGCATCGAACCCCATATCCTCAAAGCTTGCCTTCCTATGATGTTTGGATTTCAAGCATCACAATATTTTGCATCATGGGTATTGAAACTAAGTTAG
>CM054124.1:114048619-114051119 GCA_028751855.1 Ambrosia trifida
CTCCCCACCCAACATCCCAACCCAAAAGAGTTCCTAAGGGTTTTTTCGAGAGGCTATATCGCCATACTTATCTCACAAGTGTTGAAAATTTTTACAAGTGTTGGGAATTTTACAAGTCTCTCAACCATCGAAGTTAAACGGGTGCACATCGACCGGTGGTTATGTCTCAGGCCAACTATGACTATTGTTTGGAAAATTTTTACAAGTGTTGGGAATTTTTCAAGTCCTTATAAGTGTTTGGAAAATTATGACTATTGGAATAGTTAATGTCTGTTCATGTCACTTTGTTTTTTGTTCAGAATGTATATATAGGAGGGACATGGGGATTGGCACACCCAAGGTCCTTTTCAGGGTGAGTGAGCGACCAGGCAACAAGAGGCTGGCCAAATAAACTAACCACGATGCACTGTGAACAAGCATAGTGCCTTGCCAAAGACCCACTTTGTTCCGGTATGTTGCCCGATAACGTGGCCACCATGCCTTGTTGACAAGCCAAGTCCCTTGGCCAAGCCCCACATCATCCCAACTCGTTGCCTAAGGAACTAAGGTGGCCACCATGCCTTGTTGACATGCCTTGGGCCAACCGCTAACCAAACATTAGCCTAGTAATCGGTTGACGGTGAGCGGTCACCTAGACGCGATGCCCAATCAACATGAACGACTCTAAGCGTGCCCATGAACAACCGTATAATATTTGGTGGCGAACCGAGTACAACGGGCCGTAATCCGATAGCGATGGAAAGGGCCAACGGGCCCGAACCTATCACAGTCGACGCATTGACCCGAAAACGTGTGGTGGTGACCCCAAACAACTCTAACCATGCCCGTGAACAACCACACAAAGTTTCGTGGCGATCCGACGACATCGGGCCCGTGACCGACCCGAACGCCCAACGGGCCCGGACCCGACCCAGACCCGAAAGCGTAGTATTTCCACAGGACCCTAATATTCATTGTTTCGAAGGCTCACACAAAGTTTTGTGGCCATCCGATGTCGTTTGATATGGTTAAGGGCCAATCACGTGCTCCGGCCGCCCGTCGATGGCCCGGTCAACGAGTTGACCCGAGCAAGGCCGACCGTGACTCCGAACGTCCCTACTAAGTCCCTAGAACAGCCACGTAAAGTTTCGTGACGATCCGATGTCGTTTGATGGGGTTTAGATGGGTCCACACCATATAAGCGTCCCGGCCCGAACGAGCCAGGCCCACGGGCCCCCGGGACCCGAAACCAGAATTTTCCTTCTCCGAGCATCCTAAAACATTGCCTCGAGTCACCATGCAAAATTTCGTGCCAATCCGACGTCGTTTGATGGGGTTTTGATGGGGTCTCAAAAAATTATGATTCCTCAAAAAATTAATGTCTATTCCTGAAACTTAGCTTTTTGTGCAATATGTATATATAGGGGAGGGGTGTGTCCTGAGAAGGCCTTGCCTGGTTGAGGCTTGGCAGCGCCCAAGGGGGCCTTGGTGGCCAAGAACCAAGGCTGCCCATGCCTTGTACACGAGCTAAACATCCCCAAGTGAGCCACGGACCCGAGAACCAAGTGCCCCTCCCGCCCACGTTGCCTAGGAATGTCACCCAACAACTTGGTTTCTCGCACAGCGACTCGTGTACATGGCCCAACGAGCAGCAAATCTGGAAAATTATGATTCCTCGAAAATTTAATGTCTGTTCCTGTCACAATGCTTTTTGTGAAAAATGTATATATAGGGGAGACTAGGGGCTTGAGCAACCCCAGTGCCCAACGAAGGTGAGTGAGGGCACATGAGATGAGAGGTTTCTAGCCTATTGTAGCACGAGGTGTGTCTCCCCAAGCCAAGTTGCCTAGAAATATAGCCTCGTGCCTTGCAAATGTCCCACATCGTGCCTAGTTGTAAGCACGATTGCTAGTGAATTGATGGTTGCTTGGCAAAGACGCCCCACATCGTGCAGCATGTTGCCTAGTAGACAAGCCACGTTGCCTTGAATTGTGCTTGTTTCCCAGCACGACGACTAGAACGATGGCCTCCTGATGGGCATGCCTTCAAAAAATTATGATTCCTCAAAAAATTAATGTCTGTTCCTGTCACTTCAGTTTTTGTGCAGAATGTATATATAGGGGAGACTAGGGGCTTGAGCAACCCCAGTGCCCAAGGGAGGTGAATGAGGGCACACGAGATGAGAGGTTTCAAGTCTATTGTAGCATGAGGTGTGTCTCCCCAAGCCATGTTGCCTAGAAATATAGCCTCGTGCCTTGCAAATGCCCCACATCGTGCCTAGTTGTAAGCACGATTGCTAGTGAATTGATGGATGCTTGGCAAAGACGCCCCACATCGTGCAGCATGTTGCCTAGTAGACAAGCCATGTTGCCTTGAATTGTGCTTGTTTCCATGCATGACGACTAGAACGATGGCCTCCTGATGCCTCCTGATGGGCATGCCTTCAAAAAATTATGATTCCTCAAAAAATTAATGTCTGTTCCTGTCACTTTACTTTTTGTGCAGAATGTATATATAGGGG
>CM054124.1:115371119-115486119 GCA_028751855.1 Ambrosia trifida
ATAGTACTACTCCCACCTGAGGAGTTTTCATGTGCTCCACAACCAACTAAGCCCAAAACGCGTTGGTGATATAAGAGGCAGGACGTTACTTATGAACCAAGATCTCATCTGTCCACGGACGATGTGGGATATGCCTAGGGTGTTACAATCACCCCCCCCCCCTCAGGGACTCATCGTCCTCGATGAGGTTTGCCCCACCATCCCGGATGGCATGGAGTGGCTCTGATACCATTCTGTAACACCCCGCCTCTAATATCATCAAATATTGTCCGCTTTGCCCACTAGAAGCTCACGGTTTTGTTTTTGGTTGCCCAAGTGAAAACTTCCCAGGAGGTCACCCATCCTAGTACTACTCCCATCTGAGCACGCTTAACTGTGGAGTTTTCATGTGCTCCACAGACAACTAAGCCCAAAACACATTGGTAATTTAAGAGGCCAGACATTACTTATGAACCAAGATCTCTCCTGTCCACGGACGATGTGGGATATGCGTAGGGTGTTACAAATGAATCCTACGGTTTACCTTGGACCTCTTTTATAGTTGAGGCCACCCTCTATCGATAACTCTAAAGAGTTGTATCTTCATCACGATACGTCCCGGAGGAGATGGAGATAAGCCTTATCGTTTACTAACATCCTCATAAAAGGCTCCATGGTTGTTGTGATAAAGAGATTGGCTTATCAGCTGTGACATCCGTCACTTTTATCACTATTATTATTATATATATATATATATTCATTTTTTTTATTTCGCACCTCCTATCTTGTACGCCACATTTTATCCTCATAATAATAATAATAATAATAATAATAATAATAATAATAATAATAATAATAATAATAATAATAATAAAGTTAGTCATTATATTTTACCACCTCTAAACCATAACCAAACTTATACCCAAACACTAAAGCCTAACCATAACCCAAAAACCTTGTCTTTTTTTTTTCGGAACCCAGACTCGACCCGAAGACTGTGGTCAACACCCAGTCACTTTCCACAATTACGAGCCTTGTTTTTGGTAGAATTTTAACTCCCTTTGACCGACTAACATACCCTCATAAATATAATCCATGATTTCAGCTTGAATTAATCATCCTTGACTCGGTTTTGACCGACTTTGGTCAAGACTTCAAAACCTTCCATTTCACCAACCCGAGCCACATAGTATAAATTGAGGTATCCACAACCAACTAAATGTGCCAAAAAAATCATTTCCCTTCTCTCAAATCTTTCTGTCCAAGCTTTAATTCACGATTTCAAGACCCGTTGACTTTTTGTTTGACCGAGCATCATACACGAATTAGTGTTTGTAAGTTGTTTATTTTTTTATGGGTTTTATTATTCATGATCAATCGATCAATAGCCCTAACATTACTGAGGCTATTGACCGTTAATTGATTCGATTCAAGAAACTAGGGTTCTTAATTATCATTCAAATTGGGGAAGATGACCAATTCACGCATGTGATAAATATTTTTCAAAACTGAAACATTTACAAATCTGAGGTACAGACCAGTTGGTTGGGGTGTTTGGCTAAAGACATTGAACCGGGTCTGACCCAGGTTCGACCCCCACCATAAACAACCTTTTATTTTATTTTTATTTTTTTTGTGTTATCCTTTACACTTATATTACCTTTATTCTTTTGAAAATCGTTTTAAAATACTAAAACTATTTTATAAATTCTACAAAATTTATTTTATGTTATTTCAATGATAAACTTTGCTGTCCAATTTTTAGTTTTTCAAAAATAATTTATTTAATATATATTATAAATATTACAAATTTATTCATTTAAAATTATAAAATTCAATAAAAATATCTAAACGATTTTATAAAATTCCACAAAAATTATACTAAACTTGTATAACAATATACATTTTAGAATTTATTTTTAATTCAGAAAAACCGTGCATTTCATATTTTTAATTAATTTTTGTTATTTTTAATCATAAATAATTCATAATAAATTCATTTTTCAATATTTTTGTACCAAATTTTACATAAATTATTTCTTTTCATTTGGAACAGAAATACAATTTTTAATTCAATAATTCTTTAATTTTAATATTTTTAGATATTAAAGTCATATTTTGACAATTTGAAATAAATAGATTAAATATTCTATTTTCAATAAAATAATTTTATGAAAATTATTTTCATACTAAAAACTTTATTTTATGACCATCTTTAACTTAAAATTTACAAAAAGACTTTTATTCATTTATTTATTAAATTTCTTATATTTAATAAACAATTTGACTATTAATCAAATAAATACTTATCCCCAATTCGAAGCCCTAGAAAATACTTATAGACTAGATAGACTTAGACTTATTTGTTACCTTATACATAGGGTGATACTCGACAAACGTTGGATTACTCTTAATCAATTACACAAGACTTACCACCTTGCTAAAGGTGAGTATTACTTATCCCCCTTTTTCGCTTTTACAATTTTTGGGGTGATTCATGCACAACTATTCAAAACTTTCATATTCATTTACACATAGATTCTTATTCATTTACAATTCATATACGTGTCTTGATTATCTTTGTGCTTATGCTTGAACATGAACGTAGCTTACATACAAAATCATACATACAGACATAACCTTGTGTTATGGTGCTCTTTACATACAGACATAACTTTGTGTTATGGTGCTCTTTACATACAGACATAACTTTGTGTTATGGTGCTCTTTACATACAGACATAACTTATGTTATGGTGCTCTTTACATACAGACATAACTTGGTGTTATGGTGCTCATTATCAATTTCATTGGACAACTTTACATATGATCTTTGTCTTGTTTGGTTACTTGCGTGTTTACATAATGCCTTAGTGATGCTAGACACATGAATTGTACTACCTTTTCAAACTTATATTATATGTACAAAGCTAAGTAGTACTCACCAACATCATATGTTGACAAAATTATTTTCGTGCATATTTCAGGATAAGCTGCTTGACGCTTCACATAGGACTTTGGACTTAGATTAAATCAATCAACTATCTTTATCTTGTTGTCTTGTATTTAATTTCACATGTTGTAAAACAATATTCAATAATCATATATTTACATTTTAGTACCATGAGCTTTTGAACAATCGTCACTACGTGGCACCTCGATGATTCCGCCATCGGTTGGGGTGTTACATCAGCTGACTTTTATCCATATCACTTTATTGTTTAAATTAAGTAGGCCAAGTGTGTCGGACTTTTATGGTGTGGGCCGGACCCCACCTCATCACCTACCCTCTTCCAATCATACATTGCCATGTCATATTTGACATCATTAAATTACTAGCAGCAGTGCAACACTCATTGCCTGGAACTTTTTAATTTCTTTAATAAAATAAATAAATAAATCAAACAACTAAATTATGTTTTCATTAAAATAAAAATAATACATAATTGAAACTAAATAAATCAAGAAAATATGAAAAGTTAATAAAAAAACTTCATTCATCAAGCTTATCCGTCGGTTATCCATATGTATGAGCTATTTCATATTTACAGGCTATAGAACTTTCCTCAACCGAACACGAACACGATCATGGAGCTGAGTAAACGTCTCAAAGTCCCGGTCAAACGTCAATCGCACTCGTGTGTTTGAACCATCCCTCGTGTGTTTTATCCACCCCTAGTGTTTTCGAACCGCCTCTACGTTATGTGACAAATTTATAGAATATTTGAGTTTTTGTGAATGGTGATTTTTTTCTTAATCTCTCCTAGCGGTTTTATGACCAGTGGGAAAAGTCATAAATCGAATGTTTCAAGCGGGTAAGTTAAGCCGCAAAAAAAATACCCGTTAGCCACAGAGCCGGTCCAACCCTTTTGGAGGCCTAAAGCAAACTTCGAATTTGGGACGCTCTATGGGTTTCTTACAACGGGTGGGTCGGGTCAAGTAGTGGTCATAACATTTTCGGTTTAGGATTCGATTCATTAATAGATATCATATACTTAGGCAATCAGCAACACCAAAAAGATATATTCAGACTCAATGTTGCCATAAATCTGAAGCAACAAGCTTCTAAAAGAAAATTTGTAAATTAACCATTTGTCAAAAACATCCGTACCTTAAAAATAGGAATTTAAAGAATGCAATGGTTGTTGAAAAAAATGAGAGTTTTGTTAAAATCCTTCTATGAAGCTTCCAATCTGATTTATATTATTTGGGTCATTGGTTACTTGAGTCTTGAACCATTTAAAAAACTAAAAGGAAAAAAGGGCTGTTGCGGAGTTTCGAACTTGGGTCCCCACAAACAAAATTATGGTGGAGTTCTAACCACTAAGCTTCTACAAAGTTACTTGTTAAAGAAATCTATAGCAGACAAAATATACATACATTCGATTTTTTTAAATGGGCCCCATAAATTTGGGGGCCCTAGGAACTAGCCTTGGTTTGCATCAGATATGGGCCGGCTCTGGTCAGCCATGCTTGAGTAGGTGGTGACGATGTATCCGCTCGGGTTCAAACCCACAAGCAGATACCCGCAAGGCGTCTCTCCACCCTAAGACTACACGATGTGGTTACGGAAGTAAATGAGGCATGGAGTGACATGTGGAGAAGGGAGGAATTCCACCCCAAGACCTAAAAATTCACGGGGTTGTGGTGATGTGAAGGATGGGACATGAGGGGTGGTGTTTCCAACAACTATGTTATTATCTACAAGTTGCTCGCTACCACTTCACCACAAAGAAGAGCGCAACACTAGTGGGAATCTCCACCACCTTTGCCCCACGCCATGAAAATGCCAAGTAATGTGATGATGTAGGTGACGTGAAGGGACTTCACCCCACTCTTTCACGCCCCAACACCATATAGGTGGTGT
Source organism: Ambrosia trifida (assembly GCA_028751855.1). NCBI lineage: Eukaryota > Viridiplantae > Streptophyta > Magnoliopsida > Asterales > Asteraceae > Ambrosia > Ambrosia trifida. Next base: position 115,375,965 of record CM054124.1, read on the forward strand.
TTGTTTTCTGGTGAGAAGAGCTTCTAACCTTTTATGTCTGCGTCGTGCAGACGCGGGCATGCATTTGAGGCGTGCAACTTGTTTGATTTTTAGAAGACATAACCTTTTCTAAACTCTGCCCCTCCTCTTCCTGATGCAGACCATAACCCACCTCTTCTTATCTCTTCTCACTCACATAACACAAAATATAACACACAGCAGCAAATCATCTTTTTCATCATCATTCTCCTCCTTCTTCCTAGTTCCTCCCTCCCCTTCCCCTTCCTCCCCTCCACCACCACCACCGCCGCCGCCTCCCTCCTCCCTCCACCACCGCCTTCGCGGTTTATTTGTGCAAGAGTCAAATCACTAACCAAGTGCAAGATACACAAGCTTCCGTGGTCTAGTGACAGAGAAGGTACCAATTTTGAGAGAGGGGGGGGGGGGGAGAACAGAGGGAATGGTTTATGTTACGTAGGTGATTGGTGTGTATTTTATTTGTTTATGATTTTGTGGATATTTGTGATGGATTATGGTTATGGTATTGTGTTACACTGTAGACGTTAAAAAACAAACAATCTTCCTCTTACAGACTGTAAACCTTTGATCCACATCTTCTCTTACAGATATCTGTAGATGTGATCCGCAGACTGTAAACCTTTTACCTTAGAAAAAATAAACAACGCCATAGTCTAACACATACCTTAAAATTAAGGAAACAAATGCCTAGAAATTATATTCAAATATTCGGATGAGCCCATTCAAAAAATAATAATATTCTGATTCGTAGTGTGTGAGAGAGAAACTAATTAATTAAACAAAGCGTTGAGAGTGTCTTTATATCAGTGTGTCCCTGGGGGTTTACAAAAGAGTGAAAGAGAAGGGCTCAATGCGCACAGTAGCGCAAAATACGCCAAACGTACTCCACTTGTCTACATTCCCACCAAGGTTACACCCCTTCTCCGGCTAACCTACGCCCCCATGCCCCCTCCCCCTTCCGTTACCCTCCGTTAAACCCAATGCTACTTCACCCCCCACCGCCGTCAATGTCCACCGTTACATCCCTCTTCATCCTCTTAATCTCCTCCGTCACATTGCTAACATACGCCGCCCGTTCTCCAGACACCTTAACCGAAATCGACTCACTACTAGACTTTAAAAATAATATTCATGACCCACTGGGTGCACTCATTAGCTGGGAGAACTCAAGCTCTTCAGCTCCATGCGACTGGCGAGGTGTCAGCTGCTCCGACGGCCACGTCACCGACCTCCGTCTCCCTCGTCTCCAACTCCAAGGAATATTATCAACCAAACTCGCTAACCTACGCATGCTGCGTAGGTTAAGCCTCCGGTCAAATAACTTCAACGGTAGCATCCCATTAACCCTCTTCAAATGTGACCAGTTACAATATGTTTTCCTTCAATATAACTCATTCTCCGGTACCATCCCACCTGAGATCTCCAATCTTAAACAGCTTTTATTATTTAACATCGCCGGAAACAATATCTCCGGCGAAGTTCCGGTAACTTTTCCGGCGACTCTCCGGTACATCGATCTTTCATCAAATTTAATCTCCGGTGACTTACCCAACAACCTTTCTGACTTACCTAATCTACAGTTTATAAACTTTTCGTACAATCACTTCACCGGAGTTATTCCAGAGACGTACGGAACGTTACAAAAGCTTGAATATCTGTTACTCGATTATAACCAGTTGCAAGGGACGTTGCCGTCTGCGTTAGCGAAATGTGTGTCTCTGGTGCATTTTAGCGCAGATGGTAATGCTATCGGAGGTGTTATTCCTACCGGAGTAGCTTCGCTTCCTAAGCTTGAAGTGATATCTTTGTTTAATAATAATCTCACTGGGGTGATTCCTGCTTCTTTGTTTTGTAACGGGTCGGGTTATCCACCTTCGTTAAGGAATGTGGAGTTGGGGTTTAATGGGTTTACTGGTATTAGTGTTCCTCATGTGTCTGGTGCATGTTTTAGTGTTTTAGAACTTTTGGGTCTGCAAAATAATAATATTCATGGGATTTTTCCTTTGTGGTTGACTGGTTTAGCTACATTAAGGGATTTGGATGTTTCTGGTAATTATTTGTCTGGTGAAATTCCTGGTGAGATTGGGAAGTTGAGGCGGTTGGAGGAGTTGAAACTGGCGAATAATTCGTTGTCGGGTTTGTTTCCGAGTGAAATTAAGGAGCTTGGTGATTTGAAGGTGTTGAATCTTGAAGGGAACTTGTTTTCGGGTCGGATTCCTGGGTTTTTAAGCGAGTTGAAAGGGCTTAAGATGTTGTATTTGGGTTGGAATCGGTTTAATGGAAGTGTTCCTTCGAGTTTTAGTAATCTTACGCAGCTCGAAACGCTGAGTTTGAGAGGCAATAGTCTTGGAGGAGCATTGCCTGAAGATTTGATGTCAATGAGCAATCTTGTGACATTGGATCTTGAAGGGAACAGGTTTTCGGGTGACATTCCGGATAGTATTGGGAACTTGAAAGGGTTATCGGTTCTAAACTTGAGTGGGAATGGGTTTTCTGGTAAGATTCCTGCAAGTATTGGGAGTCTTTATAAGTTGACTGCACTTGATTTGAGCAGACAGCATCTTGCTGGAGAGTTGCCGATGGATCTTTTCGGTTTGCCTAACTTGCAACTGGTTGCTTTGCAAGAGAATTCGTTTTCTGGGGATGTTCCTGAAGGTTTCAGCAGCTTGTTAGGTTTGCGTTACTTGAATCTGTCTTCGAATTTGTTTTCAGGTCACATTCCTTCGACTTTTAGTTTTCTCAAGTCGTTGGCTGTTTTATCTTTGTCGAATAACAATGTGTCGGGCAACATTCCACCAGAGCTTGGCAATTGCTCTGCTCTACAGGTTCTTGATTTGGGTTCAAACGCTTTGAGTGGGGAAATCCCTGCTGATATTTCACATTTATCGCATTTGACCCAACTTGATTTGAGTAACAATAATCTTTCGGGTAAGGTACCATCGGAATTGTCCAGCATCCCATTCCTTAACTCCATTATGCTAAACTCCAACCATCTTTCTGGCAATATACCGGAGTCGCTTTCCCATTTGTCTAACCTTACTTCGCTAGATCTCAGTTCAAATGACTTGAGTGGTGAGATTCCAGCAAATCTTACCGCGATTTCAAGTTTGATGTATTTTAATGTGTCAAACAATGATCTTGAAGGGCCAATTCCCGAGCCATTGGCTTCTAGGTTTAACAATGAATCTGTTTATGCGGGTAATGGTGGTTTATGCGGGAAGCCATTGGATCGGAAATGCAAAGGGATGACTAGTGGTGGTAGCAAACGAATGATTTTGCTGATTGTTGTAGCTGCTGCTGGAGCGATTTTCATGTCTCTATGCTGTTGCTTCTACACATACAGTTTGTTTAGATGGCGAAAACATATCAAAGAGAAGTCAAAAGCAGGGGAAAAGAAGAAAACGAGTCCACAACGAAGCTCTGGGACTCGAAGTAGTGGCGAAAATGGAGGCCCGAAGCTTGTTATGTTCAATAACAAGATTACTCTGGCTGAAACCCTGGAAGCAACCCGGCAGTTTGATGAGGAAAATGTTTTGAGCAGAACACGATTCGGGTTGATCTTTAAAGCGTGTTACAATGATGGAATGGTGTTATCGATTCGTAGGCTGCAAAACGGGCTACTTGATGAGAACATGTTTAAGAAGGAAGCGGAATTGCTTGGGAAAGTCCGACACCGGAATTTGACCGTTCTTCGAGGATATTATGCGGGCCCACCTGATCTTAGGCTGCTTGTGTATGACTACATGCCAAATGGAAACCTTGCAACATTGCTCCAAGAAGCATCACACCAAGATGGACATGTCTTGAACTGGCCCATGAGGCACTTAATCGCCCTTGGTATAGCCCGCGGGCTAGCTTTCCTCCATTCGACTACCATGGTCCATGGCGACGTCAAGCCACAAAATGTGCTGTTTGATGCAGATTTCGAAGCCCATGTGTCTGAATTCGGGTTAACCCCACTCGCCACCACCAGATCACCAGAAGCCGCAACCTCCAGTTCAGGTTCTGTTGGGACCTTAGGCTACGTGTCACCTGAAGCAATACTAACCGGTGAAGTCACAAAAGAATCAGATGTCTACAGTTTCGGGATTGTTTTGCTGGAGTTATTAACAGGTAAGAAGCCAGTGATGTTCACACAAGATGAAGACATTGTGAAATGGGTCAAAAGACAGTTGCAAAGAGGTCAAGTTTCCGAGCTTTTGGAACCCGGGCTGCTCGAGTTAGACCCCGAGTCATCCGAATGGGAAGAGTTCTTGCTTGGTGTCAAGGTCGGGCTACTTTGCACTGCACCCGACCCGCAGGACCGACCCATGATGGGAGACATTGTGTTCATGCTCGAAGGTTGTCGGGTTGGGCCTGACATTCCGTCATCAGCTGACCCAACCTCCCAACCTTCCCCGGTTTAGACCCGAACCCGTGTTGACCTGAAAATAACCCGAGTTTGTTTTGTTTTGTTTTGTTTAACATTAATTTTCTATTGATGTTTTTTCCTAAAGATTTGATTGTAGTAATTGTAGTTTAGAAATTTGGTATTTAAAATGTGTCAATTTAGTTTTCCGTGTATGTTTCCTTTTTTTTTTTCGTCCGAAGAACAGAACATGGTGACTCGGCCACCTACCCCGGAAGAATTGCATAGTTGGAAAAATCCTTGGCTCAACTCGAAATAAAATTTATTTCAGGCGAAACTCTAATCCAGGAACATTGGCGAAGCATTGTTGGGGCCAGAGATGCCCTGGCCCCGCGGGTTTTTTTTTTCTCAGTGGTGTATTTTAGACGTTGTAGTCTAAAAAATGTATACTAATTAAGTCAGGCCTTTTCCGTTTTAAAGGTTACGTGACTTTCAGTCTGAAGAAGTCTTTTTTCAAGCTCATGAACTCCCATGTGGCTACCACTCAAACAGAAGGGTCGGTGGTGTCCGGCGAGGTAGAGATGGAGGGAGAAGAGGGTAACATGGTGGTCAGTGGGGGTCTGACAATAGAGCCGTTAATGCATCACAGTACAGTTTAAAAATAATAATAATAATTTGATCAACCCCACAATAATAATTTTTTTTAATATATAGTTTTAATATTGGGGTATATATATCATAGCTGTCACTGTGTGATGCGTACAAAACTACTTGGCATCGATTTGCTAACAGTCATTTTCTTAGTGTTTTTTAATGTCAAAGACTGACTGTCCATTGTGGTCTTTGACTTTTTGGTTTTAGTGACGTGCATAGTTTGTAACGAATTGCTTCATGAAATTTAATTAAAATCATTTTTCAATGGAATTTTAGAACCTATTAAATTGATTATCCTATTCCTAGTTTAGTTGATTAATGTTTTGAAGATTCGAGTAATCGTTTTAAAAACTCGTATACCTAGAGGTGAGCAAATCGGTTTTTTTTCCCGAATCGGTTTCGGTTCCAAACCGGTTCGCTACAGTACCGGTTCCTGACTGAACTGGTTTTGGTTCCAAACCGGTTCGGTTTTGAACCGGTTTTATCGATTCGTAAAACCGATTTCGGTTTCGGTTCTTAATCGGTTTTTTCGCGCACCTTTTAAAATAGTATAAATTACATAAAATTTAACTTTTAATAACTTTTAAGGTTTTTTAAAGAAGGAAATTGAATATTAAGAAAAAAAAAACAAAGTTTTATTTGTGTTTATGGCTAAAAATGTATTTTTCTTAAACCGGTTTCGGTTCCGGTTTGTGTACCGGTTTCGGTTTCTTTTGACCGGTTTTTTCGTCAGTTTTAGGCCGGTTTCCGGTTCGGTTTGAGATTTTTTTAGTACCGATATCACGTGAAACCGGTTTTGACCGGTTTCGCTTCGGGTCGGTTTTGCCGGTTTCGATTCCCGAACCGGTTTTTTTTATCACTTCTATTCATACCTAGTCTTTGGTTTAAAAATTCACATTTAAAGACCTTTAATTCTTCAAAGAACAACATAATATGAACTTAAAAGTGTTATGTCCACAAAAATGTTATGTTTTTACTTTTTAGATGTGATGTTAAGTTGTAAAAAATTGTTATTAAAAAGGTCATCTATAAAAAAAATACATCTCATACATCTATATAAAAATTCTAAGTAAATAAACTTTATATGTTTTCTATGGACATCTTGGCACCTACGGATCTATAAAAAAAGTTCAGGGTATCCTAATTATCTTTTTTAGTCTGAGGTATTCTAATATTTGCTCAGAAGTATCCGATACATAAAATGGAGACGAAAAAAATGCACTAATTTTGCGCTTCACTGACAAAATTGAGGGTAGCCCGGGCTACCCCTGATCCTATGCTAGTAGATCCGCCAATGTATCCTGGTGTTTAAGTGATATCATCTAACAACCGAAAAGTTGGAAGTTCAAAACCGGTAGGATGTGGATTGTGGTGCATTTATTCTCAAAAGAGAAAGATCAAAGCTAAATCCTAAAATCATGCGTAGGGGTGTAAATAGGCTTGATAACATATATTAATTAGACTATGGGGGAGTGGAGAGGCTTGGGTCGGTAGCATGAGTTGACACGTGACATTAGTGGGCTTGCAAACAAGCCCCAAAAGGTAGGGGAGTGGAGAAGGGCTTAGATTTAAAAATAACCAACTAATCAATGGCCGATTAATTTTTTTAAATAACCAATCAATCACCTCTCTCCACCTTGTGCCCTAACACGCGTCTCATTTCCCATGCAATTGGGGCCACACTCAAACTCAAACTCAAACACAAACCCAAAACCCATGGGGGTTGTGTTTCTTAGGAGGGTTTGGTTCCCCCACCCAAACCCCTACCCTAGTCCTTCACTCTTAGCGAAATAAACATAATACTTTAATCATTGGGGAAATTATAGATAAACGAATTATTAAATACTTGCATCAGATTAACGGCTACGCAACACATGCATAAACACATGATAATTTTGTCGTTGGTGATAATTGATGTCATAAAATGAAATAATCAATTATCTTGGACACACAAACAAGTTTTTCAGTTGGGTCATGGTCTGCTTTCAATTTTTGTATTTATATTAATTACATCCCATCAAGTTTGATGAATACTCATTAACTGCCGAAAAAGTTGAATGACATTAAAAACAATTTAATTTTGTGGTTTGAAATTTAAGTTTATATATTTATTGCCTTTCAAAAAAAAAAAGTTTATATATTTATTTATAATAATGTCTTTTTGTATAACCAACATCTATATCTATCTATATATTTAGGTTTTAAAAAGCGCGTCTCAGGCGTGCTTAAGCGCGAGGCGATTTGAGGCGCGGATTAATGCGCCTTGTGTGACACAAGACGCACAGTGTACATAAAACGCAATAAAAGCGCACTTTTTTGAAAAAAAAAATCCCCTAAGGTGCGTGCTTTTTGTACATAAGATGTCTTTGTGCTTCAAAGTGTTATACATGTAGCTAAATAGGTTGTACAATTAAGTTAAATAATAATTAAACTTTATTTATATCTATCTTTTGGTAAAAGATGCTAAAAACCTATAGGATATATAAAAAAAATTATATAATCATCTTGCGCCTCGCGTATGAAAAGCCCACCGCTTTTACGATTTGCGCTTCACGCCTCGGTTTTTTACCTTGTTGCTTTTGTGTGCTTCGCGCTTTTTAAAACTAAGCTATATATATAAAATAAAGTGATTGTGATGGGGACACATGCCCCTTGATGAGGCAATCTTCACCTTTGAATTCCCGCCAAAAATTTTAGGTTATAAACAACCCCATATTTTATTAACTAGTTTATACTCCAGGAGCATCCCGGGATAGACAAATCTAATATAAAGTGACAAAATGTGTGTACCATAAAAGGAACAGACTGTTTTTTCTAATTTTTTTTTGTAAAAGATTAACACTCGATAACTTATAAAATGTACTTCTAATTCTACGTGTACACTTTTGCTCAGGTAAAGTCTCTATGCCTAGACATGATTTAAATGAATTACCTACACACATTATGTGTTTTTTCGTGTATGAATAAAAAACCACTAAAAAGACTTTTTTTTCGTTTTTGTATAGTCAAATTTCAAGCTTGACTCGTTGGTAGTTTCTCAAACTCGGTCTCGACTCGTTTAGTATTTATTAGTTAATATAGTAAATAAAAATAAAAATAATATAAAGAATAAGCTCGCTTAGACTCGTTTTCTTAAACAACTTTTAATAATGAGGTGTAAATATTATTAAGTATTAATAAAACTAATATTACACCAAGGCTCGACGAGTCTGGCAAGCTTCACATGTCAGACTTAAGCTCTGGCTCAATAAATTAAAGCTCTTTGTTTTAGGCTCAAGCTCGGCTTCTTTCAAGTTTTTTTAGCGAGCCAAGCTTAAGTAGCTCAAGCTGAGCTTGAGCTCAATAAGGCTTGGCACCCTATATCACACACTAAAGAGTGAATGGCTCACACACTAAAATCGTCCCTAATGTCTTAAGGATAATAATAATAGCCACATTCCTAATTAAGAGAGAGGCTAACGTACAAAGTTTCTTAACATACAAAGTGTAAGAAGCATTCTCAGCCATTAGATTTAGGCGGTGGCAAGATGGTAATTAACAATTCTAATCATATTTGGGTTAATCTAACCAAGGGTAAATTAGGAAAAACACGTTTAAATTTCTATGAAATCATAACAACAGACATAATCGATGCAAAAATTTTCAACGATTGAACCTGATTTTTCATCGTTTTCAACTCGATTAAACGTTCAGAATGATTAAACAATAAAAAACATTCGATTACAAACAAAATCAAAACGTATTTGCAAAAATAGAAAAAAAAAGAGTATGATAATTCAATCGATAAAATTAGTCGAATCATATTAAAAAATCACTATCAACGCATGTATTATTCACAGAAACGAACGATGTTGATAATAGAAGAAGAATTAAAGAAAAAAATGGCTTTCAAAAAAGTTTCAGACGATGAAGATCAGAAACTGTTAAACAGAAAATCATAAAAACGCACTTAGTTGTTTTATAAAACGCATTTGGTTTTTTAAACACTATTTAAACTGTTTTTTTACAAAACACACTTGGTTTTTTATAAAACGCACTTGGTTTTTGTAAAACGCATTTGGTTTTAGTAAAACGCATTTGGTTTTTTTTTATAAAACGCATTTGGTTTTTTAAACACTATTTAAACTGGTTTTTACAAAACACACTTGGTTTTTTATAAAACGCACTTGGTTTTTGTAAAACGCACTTGGTTTTTGTAAAACGCACTTGGTTTTGTAAAACACATTTAGTATAATTAGAACTCACCTTTTCCTCACTTTTTTTCCTACTTTCCTCTGTTTTTCTCCAACAAACAAACAACTATATTCACACACAGTTGGGGTAAGGTTTTTATGGATTGGTTGTTTTTTGTCTTTTTTTTTTCTTCTTTTTTCCTTTGTTTTGTGATTAGCCAGAGATACAGAGATGTTGGCTTGGTTGTCTTCTCCGAAGATAGAGGAAAGTGACTAGATCTGAGCCACGATTGAGGTTGGGTTGAAGTCGAACAACGATTGAGGTCGGGTTCGGTTCCAATTACGAAAAAAGAGAATAAAAAAGGTAAAAAGGTGGGGTTGGAAGGTGATGATGAGGAGTATAAACCATCTATATTGATGAGGGATCGAGCTCTTCTAGTATATCAGATGATGAAGATGAAGATAAAGTTTGTGAGAAGGGTGGTTAGTTCAGATCTACCACAAAAAGGAAGGAAGGATGTTTTGAGTTAGGTATAGTTAACCATGGTTTACACGTGTCAATATGTGGTGGCTTCCTACACTTCTCACATTAAGAAACTTTGTACCCTATACTTTCTCCCTAATTAAAGTATGCTCCTTAACTTTTTTTTTTTTTTTGAATTAACTTTTCATTAACCACGAGATAGCCGACGGGGCACTATAAAAAGAAACCCCACAAAAAAAAAAAAAAAAAAAAAAACAAATTACAACATATACAATGGGTAAGAACACCACTCTTTCCACTAAGGTGAATTACATTTTTCTAAAAAAGGAAAGGAATTTAACATTCATCATAACTTCCATACCTGTGATAGCCTTTTGGTTAAAAATCTTGGCATTCCTTGCGTTCCAGATGCACCAAACCACTACTAGGAAAATACCATGAATCAACATCTTACCTTCATTTGAGTTGTTGATATGAAAACCGGTGGCAGCCTGCGCCAGTGCCCAACCTGAGACCAAACTTCCGAGGCTAATGCATATCATGTGAAGAGATGCTTGACGGTCTCGATTGATGAGTTACAAAACTAACACATATCACGTTTAATGTTGATATTTCTACTGAGTTGAGCCGCACACATTGGGATGCGATCAATCTCTGCTCTCCATGATAAGATATTACATTTTAAAGGGACACAGTTGCACCATCGCATGACATATAATTGACTTTGAGATCTGTCTTTGATAGCTAATTTCATGGTGTTAACAAAAAAAATACCGGAAGAGTCGCCTAACCTAGTCCATTTATCAACAGTACCGTGCACCACAAAGGAGTCTAGAGCCGCACAGCATGCGACCCGTTCTTGTTCCTGCCCCAATGATAATCCCCTAGACCACCTCCAAATCCAAACATTACTCATTTAGACGATCTTTAATCATGATTTTCTTCTCTTTTTCTAATCTGAAAAGAATCGGCCAAGCATGTCACACCCCAACCGATGGCGGAATCATCGAGGTGAGACTTAGTGGTAGATTGTTCAAAGACTTCATGACACTAGAATTCGTGATAATATAATTTAAGGATAAAATTTCATTCATAGCATAATCATTGTCTAAAAAGATGACATAATACAAATTGTTTCATAAAAAAAATAGAACATCAAAATATAGAACTTAAACTAGCGTGAGTTTCTAGTCCAATCTTAAGTAGTTTTTTCTTGAAAATCCTGCATTAAACATTTCCTGCAACATGTATAAAATATCCGTCAACACATAAAGCATTGGTGAGCATACTAGTTTTGGTTTACATACGTAGTAATTAGAATGATTTACTCAAATCTCATACTATAGCATCGCACATACATACCATACAAAGAACATAACTCAAACCCGTGAGTACCACTGCATATACCTAACATATTCATGCTAGGTCCGTTTCTTTCTTAACAATGACCCATAAAGGGGGCGGGGTGCTACTCCTATAGCGCTATACATGTTAAGTGGGCTAATAATAGTTAATGAATTATGTTTAAGTATCAAGAATCGTAAGCATGGCAAATAGCATATAAGTATGTTTAATAGATTGAGCATGATAGTTTAAGAGTATGAAATAGTTTAAGTTTTGATAGTGATACATGTTGAGCCCCAAAGAATAAAGAATAAAAGGGGGACAAGTATGAACTCACCTTTGGGTGCGTTTAGTAAGGCTCCAAAGACGAGTCTTGGGAGATTAGTTCCTTAGCCTTGGTTAACTAGAATTAGAGAATAAAGGGTCTTAGGTTCGAGTTTAGATTATAGATTCACGAGAGTCATGCAAGCCTTTTAGGCAAACCAAGCACAAATTGCCTTTAGGGCAATCCGGATGGTCATGAGATTAAGTTAGACCAAGCACAAAACCATCATAGATGATTCGGATGGTATAAAGTTAGGAATGTGAATCCATTTGATAGGTTCATGTCATAACCACTTCGCTTATGGAATAAACGTGGGTTTTGGACACGGGATTTCCCCTTTCTAGTGTGGATAAATCCGTAGCATAAGAAGGGTCAAGAGAGTTGGTAAGGTAGGGTGTAACCACAAACCTTCCAAAGATTAATAATAAACTAATAAGATATAAACTTGAAAGTATATGTTTATATTATTATATAGTATAATTTAGAAAACAACCACCTTTGGGACCTCTTTTAGGTGCTCTACCCTTATCACACTTCTGAGGATAAATATGGGGAAGATCCTAGAGGTTTCTCCAAGGAGTTTTGGATGAAAAAGAGAAGGAAAAACAGAAAAGAATTGAAGGTTTGAGTTTAGAAACTTACTGATGTGTTTTCAGAAAGTTTGCTCAAAAACCTTGAGGATTAGAGAGAGTTTTAGGGAGAAATGAGATGAACAAAAGATTAAGGTGTAGGGAGGGGTTGTATTTATAGATGGGTTAAGGTGGTTGAGTATTAAATAGAGTTAATGGGATGGTTAAGAAGAGAATAAAGGGAGTTATGTTTTAATTAAAATGAAAATTTTATTGCATGCTGTTTGCTGTCTCGAGTAACAACATAATCGAAAAAAAAATTAAAAAAGACATATAAAGAACAATGTGAATGAAAGTCTTGCATATTGTTTTTTCACTTTTTTTTTGTTAACTAAAAGTATTAAACATATAATATATATATATATATATATATATATATATATATATATAGGGAAAGTATAACTAGGAAACCCTCATGAGTTAAAGAAACTTTGAAAACCCATTCAGTGGTTCACATACTTACACATCACTTTTTTTGTTCCAAGCACCAAGGGTAGTTTTGACACATTACAAAATACATCATTAATCCTTTCACTATACATGTCAGATGAATCAGAAGTAACAGGAGAGATAAACCACCAAAAGAGGTTAACTTTAATGGATATTTCTTCTCTTTACTAATTCAATTTCTCACTCTTATCTCTCAACCTAGATAAATTGTTCTCTCTCTCACATCTCTTAACCCAGATCTATCAAAACTTACACGAGAAAAAGAAGATGATGATGGTATGAGATGAATGAGAGTGAGACGCACCCACCCCCTCAAACGCCTAAACATAAATTTGTTCGCCTATACACCCTCAAAAACAGAGAGAAAAACGAAAACTAGATCTACAATGTCATTCCCTTCTTTTTCTTAAACATCACCCCCTTCATTTTTCCCCTATATGTAGATGAAGAACCGTGTTTCTCAGGTGAACGAGTGAAGATATGTGAGTTACGATCCGATGGTCCAAGGTGCGTGGGATTGTTGTGGGTGTTCCATGATGTTCCATGACGTGAATCCGTGGGATTTTTTTCGGTTATTGTAATGAATCGGCTCCTATACATTTTAAAAGATACCATAAGGATGGAAAAATGTTTGAAAATATACATAAAATGAAGGAGATGAGGGTTAGGTGAAACACATATTTTATTGGTTTATCTTTTAAACTTTTACTTCTTCCAATAACTTTGCGTACTTGTATTGACTTTTAGATTCAAGATCCACTAAAAACACTAAGCTAGAAATATGATTGAATTTATCACAGGAATTTCGATAAAGTATTAAGTGATATTTTGTGTTTATTTTTTAACTTTAACAATTTATTTGATTATAAGCTAAAATATCAACAATTTTGTTTATATTATTTGGCAGTTTTATTTATTAATATTATTTTATTTTTCCTCATATACTACTCATTAAATCTAGACCTTTTAATGCTTTCATATTTTTTTATAACCCATTTTATTTATGTTGCTTTTACATTAATTTTAAATTTCATTTTTAACCTGCATTTATTACATGTACTCATTTGGGGCTTTACAATTTTATCATTCAAGATAAATAGGTTCATGTTTTTTAGTAAAAGAAAGGGGCATGTTTTGATAACTTGTAACTTTTGGTTCCAAATCTGTACATTACATTTATATATAACAAGGTAATGTATGTAAATTTGTATAGGTTGTTAAAAACATGTATAAGATACATTTTTGCAGGCTAGAAGATTAAGCCAGAGATGGGTTCTACAATGACGGTATACATGTGACCTGGCTGTTACAAGAGAATTAAATGTGTTGTTATTGAAGTTATTTTCTTAATACATGTTTAAGATTTTGTAATAAAGTGTTTTTTCACAGGTAACATGTCTTGTTATAATGTAACATTTTTATTTTATCATGTTTTTTTTTTTTTTATCTAAGATGTCGATAGTTTTTGTATAAACATGTCTTGTTACAACAATATAAAAATTATTAACATTGTTCTTTACAATGTAACTTGTTTTATTTATCATGTTTCAATGAAAGATGCTTTTAACATGTAACAGCCTTGTTACAGTGTAAATCTGTAACATATATTTACATAGTTAAAAAATTATTAATACATATGTTTTGTATATTGTTAAACACTTAAACCTGTAACATAATTTACATATTTTAAAATCGTTAAAAATTTTAAAAATGTTAAAAAACATATATTTTGTTCGTTGTTAAATTTGTAATATACTATTTAAATAGTTTAAAAATATTAAAAATGTATGTGTTTTTCGTTGTTAAAAATTTCAACCTGTAACATAATTTACATATTTTAACATTGTAAATTAAAACAGGGGAAAAATGAGAGAAGTGAGATAAGAGAGAAATATGATAAGTTTATCCATTTTATTTATTGAGTTTTGTAATAATATAGCAAGCTAATCACATATGTGAATATTGTATTCTTTATTAATACTTTGTAACATTGTAAATTTGTAACTTTGTAAAATTATAAATTTGTAACGTATAAAGTTAGCAAATGTAAAAATGTTACCAATGTAAATTAAAAAACAATTTAATCACTTTAAGGAAATGAAAAAAAAATATAATAATAAAACAGTTCATTGTCTTATATGAACTTAGATTTGATTTCTTCTTTTCAAACAAAATAAATAAAATAATTGATCTCATTTGAAATTGAGGGTTGGTGTATGAATTGACACCTCTCTCAATGCATAGTACTAATAAAAATATGGGTCTGTTATGTGTCAGGAAAGAAAGAATGTGCAAAATGTGATAGACAATCCTACCCTTATAGTACTTTATCATGTTATTTTAATTTTTAAAAAAAGAAGAAAGAAGTAGATTAAATATGAGCCATAGATTGAAGGTAATGGATGGTTGAGATGGGGTTTTCATAGTTTTCTTAACTGGAGAGGGTTTTCAATTTATCCTCCCTATATATATATATATATATATATATATATATATATATATATATATATATATATATATATATGTGTGTGTGTGTGTGTGTGTTTTATTTAAAATAAACATATATTAAGATCTTAGCTAAATGAGTTTCTAAATTGTTTAGGATAAATTATAACGACGTCTCGTCACGAATTGGTAGGAGTAACATACAAGAAGCGAATAAAGGCGAACTTGAAATTTGTTAAATATAGAATTTAGAATACAAGAAAATTAAAAATCACGCGACGTTACATAAAGTTTGCGTCACGTAGAATTTATAGAATAAATGAAATAGATTAAGATTAGATGCAATTGATAAAATACTTTTCCATTGATCATAAGCTCGGGATTACAAGGGTACAAAATGGAAAGATACAAGAATACAAGGACTAGAACAGAAAATACGAAAAGTACAAATGTTACAAAGCATCCATCACCCACTACCCATTTAATGTAGTAGTTGAGTTTTTTACCTTGTAAAAGTAATTTATTCTCAACTCCTACTATGTTTTTTCAAATACCGGTGAGACCCGGTTTGTTTAGAATACTGGACCAAGTTCGTTTAGCCGTAAGGCAAGCATCCACAATCCGACCAAGTTCGTTTAGCCGTAAGGCAAGCATCCACAATCCTCCTCCTCAAACTGTTTGGCTTACTTCTATATCTCCACATCCACTTCGCCAACAAAGCATTATTTGAATCACTTGGCCTGTTGATACCGAGACCACCGAGCTTCTTAGGAGTCGTGACACGTTCCCAAGCTACCCAATGTATTCTATTCACATTAGTAGAACCGGCCCAAAGAAAACGTATCATAACAGCTTCCAATTTATCTATCACCTGCACAGGAGCTTTAAATAAGGATATGTAATAAATTGGTAGACTTTGCAACAACGCTTTGATAAGGGTTAGACGCCCACCAATAGATAATGTCGCTGCTTTCCAAGAATTAAGCCTAGATTCAACAATCTCCATAACCGAGTTCCAATTCTTGATACGATTCATATTAGCGCCAATTTTGAAACCAAGATAATCCATAGGGATTTCTCTAGCTTTACACTACATCATATGCGCCATGTTAGAGAGCTCTTCTGAAGTAATTCCCACACCGAATAGACTTGTTTTATGTAGGTTGATCTTAAGACCAGAACATAGATAGAAACATCCAAGAATCCGCATGATCATTTTAACATTAGACTTTGACCATACTCCCATGATTAACATCGTCTGCATATAATGGATGAGATATCCTTGGGACATCATTTGGAGTTGTAGTACCTTGAAATATTCCTTCCAGTTGAGTTTTATTAATTATACAAGAAAGAGCTTCCATCGCTATAAGGAACAAGAAAGAGGATAGTGGATCTCCTTGCCTGACACCTTTTTCACTTTAGAAGTCATATTTGAGAAAACCATTCACCAAAACTGAGGATCTAGCAGACCTCAAAATACCCGATATCCATTTACACCATAAATCAAGAAAACCCATTTGTCTTATAATAGATAACAGAAAAAGCATGATTCACATTGTCGAAAGCCTTTCCGAAATCATTCTTCAATAAGAAAGCTTTCCTTTTGTTCAATTTTAACCATGACATCACCTCACTTACGATTAAGGGGCCATCTGAGATAAGTCTATCTTTTAAGAATGCAGTTTGAGAGTCCGAGATTAGCCCACTCATCACCTTCTTAAGACGGTTAGCAAAAACTTTTGAAATAACTTTATTAGCAACTCCAATCAGATTAATCAGCCGATATTCTTTTAGCCCCAATGGATCCTTGGTTTCGGTATCAAAGTGATGAAAGAAGAGCTGCAACCACAATTTTGTTACCTCTTCACCAAGAGTATATACCTTTAATTGGCACCCACCTAGACTAACTCAATACATAATTTCCCATTGTTTACAAGTAAAGTGGAATTTTTCCAAATCAAATTTCATCTATAAATTATGCATTATTAGTCTTCATGATTAATAAAAACAATTAATAATTCATAACATTAAATGTCACAATTCTTAAAGTTGGGTTTAGTGGCCAATAACGCATCAAATTACCTTACCAATGTATCATTTCTGGACACATAAGATTCATTAAGGGTAAAGATATATAATTTTTATGGATGAGCAAGTGAAAAATATGCGAGTATTGAATCAAATATCTATGTTTCCATTTACGTTTTGTTGATGCGTAGATCCAAACCCCTAGTTATTATACTAATCTCAGAAGAAAAATTTCTATTAAAGAAACACTTAATGTAAAACGCTAAACTAGCACTCAACTTCCATTAAAGTCACTCTCAACTTTCAATGGAAACATAAAAGTAACTTCAGCGGCCAACTAAAAAAGACTTTAGTTGAAACAGATGGTGGCTTAAGTGGTTAACTTAAAAAAACTTGGTTGCTGCCTGATGATTTTTAATATTATAAACTGAATTTTAAAAAATCACTTAAAAATCATATATGTCAATTCAAATTTTTTTCTTTGGAAATTGGTGTGAAAAGGTCGAAGGGCAAGTAAAAAAAAAAAGAAAAAGAAGAAAGACAGCTAAACTCGTTAATGAAAAAAAAAATCGCATTCGATCAATAAACAAATCATAAATAACAAATTTTATCATGCAACATTTTGAAATATGCAAATTTTACGTATCCACTTAAAAAAAAACACCATAAAAAAAGTACATAAACTTGAAAATAAAACAAATACATGAAATACGCAAAAACAATTTGGATACTTCATAACTTTAACCTATAAATTTAAAAAAATATATAATAAGCTAGGATGTGGGGCGGCGCCCCATGCCACATAATCTTTTTAGGGCACCAAAACCGCGTGCTAAAAAGCGGGGCACCAAGGGGCTCCTTGTGAGTGCCTTGGCGGGCGCAAGAGTTAAGTTGTGAAGTGGACCCTAATTTTCAGACTTTTAGCCGATAAAAACATTCCATTTGGAGAGGTAGCGTCTCTCCACACACTTCAGCCTACTGATACACCAAGTCATTTAACGCCTTTTATTATCAAAGGTAAAAACACAAGTCATGAACACTAGCATGGAAATATATCTAAAATCAACATGCTTTCGTCCCCTTAGCCTTTTATACTTTTGACTCACTGGCCCCAAAGTCCTAACAGTTTGTTTTCGGTAGGTAAATAAAGTTTGGGAATTCAGAATGGGGTGGTGGTGCAACATTTTGCCCGTCTACCTGTCATCCTAATGTAAATTTACCCCTTAATTTATTACATTGACTTTTACCATGTCAATTTTTATTTTCATATTTGAAGGTAAAAATTCAAATTCTACAACTGGGGGGTCGATGTCGAATAAGACCATGAGGTTGCCATTCGTTGGAACCACCTTTAAACCCATTTTGAAACAACCAGTTTCAAAAAAGATTTTACAAAATTTTATTCTACATTTTTCATATACCTACTGAAAGCATATTTCATTGATGACGTTACAACCACTTAAAACTTGAGATATAAACTATGTAACCTGGAAACAGATTCTAACAAATAATTGTTGGTAAACAGGTAACCATACAGTAAACTGATTCAGGAAAATAGGTTACCCATGGATGTACAAAAGACGAATAACTTCAATCTTTCGACGGCTGAAACGCCCTTGTATTCCTTCACCGAAGGTTGGTATAAATTTGGTTGCTTGGCTAAAAACATGATGTCCGGGTTTTTTTTTTTTTTTTTTTCAAGATATTTCGCTACTTTTAACATATCCAACAAACATAATATAAACTGGACCTAGAAAAGCAAAAACTTTACAAAAACAACTCCCATAATGCCAGTTTAAAGCAGAGGCCAGATGTGTAAAAACTATGAATCTACAGATCCAAATTTCCAACTATGACCTCTAGTCTCATGCTCTTCAATGTACAAGCGCATTATGCAGTTTTTGCAGTCCTCAACATATAACCCTCTCGGTCTCTCTTTACACACACACCCCCACCCACCCCCCATATCTAGACTACATATTTAAATCTAGAACTTATATCCAACGATGGTAACCTGAAACTTAAAATTGCATGAGCTACAATCAATTACTAATAGGTTGATCAGCCTACACACAAGTGACTTGTTAGATGTTGCCCTGATTCGTGTATTTATTTATCATCTATCATACATATGACCGTATCCTATCAATGGTACTTTGATCAACTCCTAGGCCATTTATCAAATTGTTACAGCAGTCTGCTAATATGCCACGTAAAAGAAGCTCTCAAATTTAAACATTCTAAATTTTTTATACCATTACCAAACCTGACATAGAGGTTAACGCTTCAACTCAAAAGAAACCAAATAAATGAGACATCAAAGATGAATAAAGCCTAGCTCGGGAACACTAGACACGGGTAATTTAACCCCGACCCAGATGATTTTCATGTCCATAATCCAAAATCCCTGCATCCTCAAAATTACTTCCAGAACATTATATCCACAATCCAAGGCAGAGTTTTAGAAACAATCTTAGTTTGTTTTGCTTCAAGCTGATCAAAACCCCACTAGACATTACATACAGGCGATATGTAAATCCACAACATAACTCCACGAGAATCATCAAACCAGACGTCTACATGGCTTATATTCTACATCATGTCAATTCCCTTAGATCACAATGTGAAAGACTTTTAAATAAACCTTTTCACTTAAAAATAGCATGTATCTAATCTGTTTCCTTAAACTTTAGGATATAAAAGGTAGAAATACATGTGGAATCCGAAATAACTTTATTAAAAGAAAATGCCTTACATCTTTGAATAACCTCCACTTCCAAGTTTTGCACTTATGTGGTCCCTACCATCTTAGACTAAAAACCCCTTCCATAAGAGAGACTGACAAATCGATAACCTAATAGAAGGATCTATGTAAAGATCATCCCAACATGTCTTTTGTTCAACCAAAACTAACCAGACAAAGATATAGGGAGAAAAGCCATGGAGAGAACAAAGAACCTAAACACGAAAGGGCAGTCTAAGAAAGAAAGGTAAAAAGATTTAGAGCTTTCCTGCAGAGCGGCTGCAACACCAGCGAACATTCCAAAACAGCACATCATATCCTGCCTCCAAGTGTCTGCCTGAACACAGTTCGACAGAAAAGAAATTATTGCCACAAATCAAATATTAAATTTCAAATACTATAGAAAGCTAAAAGAACAAAACACTCCTTTACCAATAGTTATCTAGTCTAATAGTGATATCGACTGCTATACGGCCGATCATTGCCGTAAGGCCGATCAGCGCTATGAGGTTGTTCAGCGCCATAAGGACGATCACCGACATAAGGCCGATCACCACCAAAAGGCCCACCAATGTAAGGTCCAGTGCCATAAGAACGGTCACCTCCATAAGGTCCGTCACCCCCATAGTAAAACGAATACTGCAATTAACAAGCTATATATCAAAATGGCAAATATTACAGAATATTGAACAAATTTAAAAACATGAAAGGAAAATTTTACTCACGTCATAGTTGTAATAGTCACGTGAAGGACCACCAGTGCCACCACCTACAAAATCAGAGAGATGTGAATAACCAGTGAAAGAATGTACAACAAACTGGCTGATAATTAGGCTTCCAATAAGCATTCATAAACTAAACCCTTAACCTCGATAACGAGCTCCTGGCATTGAAATTGCTGGATCAGAGTACTCCAAACGAGGCCGACCCCTGCTTGGCTCGGTGAAGCCAGAATCCTGTTCCTAAAGACCAAAAAGAAAATTACTGATTTCAGACAAAAAAAATCAATCAAGGATTAAAGAGAACCAAACTGAAAATAACGAGAGGGCTTTACTGCAAAGTATGGGCGTTTCATTCCACGTGAGGTATCTCCATACATGTATGGGTCTTCATAGGGCCTCCCACTGTAAGGTCTGCTAAACTGTCCAGAGAAATAAGGCTGTCCTCTCATTGGCATATACTGATCATGATGCATATGAGCACCATGCCTGGGTCTATCCACGTCATATCTTGGTGGCACATGGCCTCGACCAGATGGCTGATGTGAACCCCTGAAAGTATCCCACCTCCCTCCTGCAACAGTGAAAGCAAACTCCTCTCTTATCGATGCAGCTCAACAGAATAAAAAAAAAAATAGAAAAAATAATAATAAATATTCAAAGGGTTACCATAACCATGTCCCCCTCTAAAAGGAGGACGGGGACCAACAGGTGGGTAATCCTCTGTGAAACCCCTTCCTCTGGTTTGATCAGGTCTATGGTAAAAACCTCTGCCTCGTTGAATGTTAGATGGGTTGGAAGAAAATTCACCTCTTCCGGAACCCCTCCCTGTAATCCAAATATATAAAATATTATATAGTATATACTTAAAAATATGAATATTATACACACACATATCTTTCTTATATGTACCAGCTCTTGGAAAGGTAGCACCACTACCATGACCGAATCGAAAACCACCTGCTATTCCACCTTTCACAGCCTGAGTTTTAGGCAAAGGATTTGAAAGCCTTGCTCGCACTACCATCTACATACAGTATAATTTGTTAGCTCAACAAAAAAAAAAAAAAAAAAAAAAAAGATGGCTATAATACTACAATCTTATAAATTAACAAAACATTCTATACAACTAATGTGCCCTTGCCTTGTCATCACCAAGTTCTCTTTTATTTATCCCATCAATGCAAGCAAGAGCAGCTTCATGAGTAGTAAAATCAACAAATCCAAAATCTTTCCTCTTGGCAGTTGACATGTTTCGTGCCAGCATGACACGCTCAATTGTACCATAAACTTTTAGGTGGTCTCGAACAATGTCTTCATCCCAATGAGGTGGCAGCCCATCAACAAATACTGACTTAACCTGAGCCAAAACCTCTGGGTCTGGCTCACGCAACGGTTCAGCAAAAGCTACTTTGGCAGATCGATCAGGATGGCCAAAAATAGCGTCAGGCTTTTGAAGCCTTTTATAGGCAAGCATTGCATCAGGGCGGCCGGTAAACTCAAGGAATGCAAAACCACGGCTCAACTCCTCATGTTGTGGATCAGAAACAAGTGTGATCCTTTCAACACCTTCAATGCCATAATCCTTTAGCTTTTGTCTTATCTGCCACCATACTAATCTTTATAAGTGTGCTACACATAGAAAAAGGAGTCATAAAGAAATAAAAGATTGCCTTACATCTTCCTTTGTCCATGTATTGCAGATATTCCCCAAGAACAAAGTGTCATTATCTTCACTTGGTGCAGTCCCACATCGCTTTCCATGTATCTGCCAACACAAAAAATTATTAACATTTTACCAGTAAGATGTATTCCAAGCAAAGAAGTATAGTAATATATTAAGAGTGAGATATCAAACATACAACAGGATTTTTCATTTCTGCTAAAGCACGGGCTACTTGTTCCTTAGTAGCAAATCTCACAAATGCATATCCTTTGTTTTTATTAGTTGGAAGTTCTTTATGCATTCGAACCTCAACAACCTCACCAACATTTTGAAAAAATCTCTTTACTTCTTCTTCTGTGGTATCTCGATCCAACCCACCCACAAATATCTCAAATTCTTTCCTTCTCTTTCGCTCCTCTGCAGCTTCCGTAAATTCTACATGTTCTTGAAACCGCAACTCATCATGTTCTTTCATCTTTACATCTGCCGTCTCTTCGTCATCATCTTCGTCATGACCATCATTGCTCATGTCCCTATACTTCTCCTCATCACTTAAACATAAACGCTCTTGCGGATCTTCTTCTTCCTTAAATTCCTCAATTATACCTTTTCCCATATCAACAGACTCATCGTTCTTGACTTTATCCTCATTAACTTCTGTTTCCACCTGTTCATTTTCAACATTTATATCTTTATCTAATGTGATTTTCTTATTCTCAGCAAGTTCCTCCTTTTCACCTTCTGGGCCGGGTTCCTCAATCTCAAGTCCCTTTTTCTCAACTTCTGTGTCGGGTTCCTCAATCTCAAAGGGCTCTTCATCGTCTGTTCCGTTCTTTTCGTCATCAACCACTTCCTCCTTTTCCAAAATCTTCTTTTCTGTTTCCACATTTTCTTCCTCGCCGCCTTCTGGTTCACGACCCTCAACGGATTTACCAACATCCGTGACATCAACACTTTCATTCCTTAAACCACCCTCAACATCCTCAACACAAGGTTGTCGAGCATCAGCGCCGTCTCCAACATCCTCCGCACTATCTTCAACTTTCACATCTTCCTTAACACCTTCATCAGACATACCAACAGCCTTAACATCATCCGGTCCCAACTCTTCACGCTTAACACAGACCACATCCTTCACCTCCTCTAGTCTCTCCTCTTCTCCAGCCACCACACTACCACCTTCAACGCTCGACGGCGTCTCGACACCAGCCGACTTACCTTTTTTCCTAACCACAGTCCTTTTAACCACTTTCTTAACAGCTTTTTTACTCCCAGACTTTGTCCCAGGACTTACTTTTACCATGTCATCCTCAATCTTTACTGCTTCAACTACATGAATATTGAATCACATCTCAATAAAGATTAAAAAGCTACAATCTTAATTATTATTTATCAACACTGTGGACATGAAAGAAAGAAAAAAAAAAGATAGGGTTTGATTAATAATAATAATAATAATAATTGATATACCTGGGGTTTGTGGATGGTTAATTGTAAGAGTTTTGCCTCTAGTAGAAGGAGGGCGCTTAGGTGTAAGGGTGGAGTCTGAGGGAGGGGTTTTGGTGGCGGATTTTCTGGCGGGAGGGGTTCTTTTGGCCGGAGGAGGTGGTGGTGATTTCAGATTGTCGGCGTTTCGGGTTCTCATAATCAATCGAATCAAAATAATTGTTGAAGATGATGATTGGGGAAAGTGTTAAGATTAAACCCTAGACTAGACTAGATATTATTGTTGTCTTGTCGTACAAGAAAGAGAATGGGGTTTCTGCGATGAGTATAACCTAAAAAGCGGCCAAAAGGCTGATAAGCGGTTAACTTTGGTACCGGCTATCCAAACCCAAGTCATTTTAACGACAAGGCATGTACGCACCAACCAATATATGATAGATACCGCATTTCTCTTTTATATATGCTAATAAAAAACGGGCTCGACAGAGTCAAAACCAGAACCCGTAATTCATTGCATGATCAGTGGCGGATTTAGAAACATTTTTCACTAGTAACGTTTTTCATTTTTTTCATTTTAGTAGTAACGTTTTCCAAATTTCGTAAAAAAAAAAAACAAATTTTCCACTAATTTTCCACTACGTGCGCGAAGTTGAGCCGCAACGTCCGCACCCCCTGCTAACAAGCTACATCCGCCCCTGACTATAATTATACAAACATGATACATAATTATGGCGCAAGAGCGTCCAAGTAAAAAAAAACACACACGTGCAACAATAGTAAAAGGTAATTGTAGAAGCTCTCATCTTTTATATATAGGATAATATAGAAAAAATCATCTAAAGAAAAGTGAGATGGCCTCAGTGGCGGATCCAGAATTTTAAATGAGGAGGTGCAACAATAATAATAATAATAATAATAATAATAATAATAATAATAATAATAATAATAATAATAATAATAATAAAACAGATATGGCACATTTTTGTCTAGTAGAGAACAACCGACAAATGCAAATTAAACACAACAATTATATATAATAATAAAGATGTCACACTTTAATAGTGTGGCATCGTTAACATTAGGGCTGTAAACGAACCAAACGAACACGAACAAGGCTTTGTTCGTGTTTGTTTGTTAAGGTTTCTTGGACAAACGAACCGTTCACGAACACACTAACGAACATAATTCTATGTTTGTGTTTGTTTGTTAAGAAATTCAGTTGTTTGCGAACTGTTCGTGAACACGGGTCTTGAACACAAACAAACAAAAACATTTAATATGCAACTAACTAAAAAAACATTGTTAATATTAACCGTTAGACAAAGTGTCACACCACGTCTAAGGCGGAAACACGTGGCGCGACGGTTCAAAAGTATTAAGCCAAGATTAATGCAAAGCACAATATTAATTAGAAAACGGGCATTTATTCAATGCTAATAATCATGTCAAATTGTTCATACATAATCATAAATTGTTTTCGAAAATGATAAAGAGGCTTCTCCCTTTATCCCTAAATCTATGGAATAAAGAGATAAGACCCCGTCGCGACATTCCCAACGCCCGATTTGGAGACATCCCCGACCCTGCTTGCCATGCTAACTTCCATCAATCAATTACCTGAAAGATATGTTTGAAAATCGTCAATATATAAATATTGGTGAGTTCACAGGTTTTAATTTAATAAATCTTTATAAAGTGGGAATATCCTTGTTATGACATTTATAGGAGTTGCAAAGTCCTACAATTTACTTGAGCCTATAACCAAACCAAGACAATTAGTAATGCCCCCGCCCAAAGTCGTTACTCGGTATTCCTACGACTTTATTTCAGAATAAGTGCACCCCAGGCATACGCCGATGCATAATCGACGCTATCGATTAGGGGTGGGCCTTGTCAGGCACCAATAGTACTATCCAAATATCCCTTTGGTTTCTCATTCCTGAATAAATGATTATAGTGGGGAGGTCTCAACCCCGAGTGGCGATCTTTACTCAAGTATCCATCCCGTCATACAATCCCAACATATCTTTCCCCCGTAAAAACGTTAAATAGTTTAGAAATGGGGCCGTGAGACTCACCTGTAACTGTGCTTGGCTCAAAGAAAATAGTAAAGTTTGTGATCCCGTACCTACAAAGGTTCTAGGCGTATAAGTCACTTACACCTATGGTGTATGTGCCTTGGCAAGTTGTACACCCAACTTCCCGACCACGTCTTTATCCCAATTCCCGTTTAATAGTTTCGTATCCTAGGTTCAATGGCGATGGATTACCCTTTTCTTACAAGTCATATATTATTATTCTTATAATTATTCTTTATGACTTGTACAACAGTATACTTGACACGACTCCACCCAACGTATAATTATTTTCCCATTCAAATAATTATACTTAGGATCCTTTCGCACAATATAAAGTGTTTTCTTATTAACCGACCCGACTTACTTTGCCACATATTTATTTTCCCATTTAAATAAATATGCTAAGTCTTTGTCGTTTGGAAACAAAATCTTAACGCCCGACTAGACTTATCATACCGCACATTTATTTTCCCATTTAAATAAATGTACTAGAATCTTGTCGGTATTCACGCGTTCGTAGATATATCTCATCTACTCGTCTTGGTTTTCCTTCTCGCACATCTATTTTCCCATTTAAATAGATGTACTAGAATTCCGTCGGAAACGAGTATATGTACATATACCATCGCGTGGATACTACTTGTTAAGCTCATGTGTCGTTTAGCGTTTTTAGTTTGTTACGTTATGTTTCTCTTTTCCCACGAATATTGTTACTACACTTAGGAAAGTGTTACGCACGTTTCACCCTTGTTATATATATTTTATTTCCGTAAAATATATGTATATTTTTATCTCGACGTAATAAGTCCGTTTACGTTGGTTCGTGTAACTAAGTTTGTTAGCGTTTTTCATATTTATTTCCGTTGTGCGTTCTCATGGAAGTATTGTTCCAACTTCCGATTCCGAACGTTTATTTTCTCGGAAAATATATTATGTATGTTTTAGTTCGACTCGTCCGACTTGTTACCAAAAACGTTTCCGATACTTTTATATTCCCATTTATATAAAAGTACCTTATTTTTGTACAAGTCTTTCCAAGCATTTATTTTATAAAATCCACTTTATAAAATACTCGCGTTACTCTATTTATTTTTATAAAATGTCCCTTTTATAAAAATATACTTTTTACTTAAAATGCCCAAGTAGGCTATTATTATTTACCAATTCATCCTTGTAAATCGTTACTTACACTTTTTGACACTAATATTTCTATTATTGTGTTTTTGGGCCAATAACTTTCTAAAATATTCATTTTAGTCCTTCAACTTCCAAAGTTGTCATATCATTTCTTTAACTCATACTTGTTGCATTTTTCATTTAATCTTACAAAGTTAATATTTTTCTTTTCCACTTTAGTGGACTTTGAAGAATCATTTTTACCATGTTTAGTTGTTTTTACTCCTTTCTACCTTAAAAGTTCTTCTAATCCATTCTAGATGCCAAAAACATGTTTATTTCATATCTTTACCCAAAACATCAACTTTTCACTCATCAAAGTGAGTGGACTTTGAAGAACTAGTTTTTCCATCTATGGCTTTCTAATCTATTTTAATATTTTTATGACTTTAACTAGTCATCTTATGATGATTAAAACCATATTTCATCATATCCAAGTATTTTTCCAAAACATTGCCTCTCTCATCTTCCATCATCCAAACATGTCCTTATTATGATACATTCATCAAAATATTACTTTTATTAAAATAACCAAGTTTTCATCATAATATTATTCTCTCATCTTCATTTTTAATAAAAACCCATTACTTCTTTAGAACTCATTTTTATTACCCATAATGTACAACTTGCATCATAGCACAAAAACAAAATATTTAGATTAATAAAACAATGCAAGACTTACAACTAGCTCAAGGCTAGGGAAGACAAAATCTTGGATTTTGGGTGTGGTTTAGTGTGTTCTTCCAAGTGGGTTATGCTCCAAGCTCTTAACACACAAGAAGGGGTTTGAAGGATGATGATCTAGAGGTAATTTGGAGTAGTAAAAATTGAAAGAGAGGTGGTGGTGGGGTGGTGAAAAGCCACGGCCAAGAGAAGAAAAAGAAAGAGATTTTGTGATTTTTCTCCAAGTGCTCTTCTAGTGTTTATATGATCTTACCCAAATCCTCCAAAGATTATCCAAATCTTGTCTTGGATTATGGAGATATGGAAGGATAATGAAAGATTACAAAAAAAATCTCCAATGATATTATATGGGGGTGTTTGGCCGAAAATTTTAGAGAGAGAGGAGAAGGGATTGGGTTAATTCTCTTGTCCACTCTCATTGCATGCAAACTTATGATTACAAATGATTTGGAAGAGATTTAGAAGTTATCCCACACAACCTCTCACCCAAGTGGGCCATGGCCGGCCCCCCTATGGCTCTTGGTGGGGTCCACTTTGCTACTTATCTTCCATATTATGTTTAAGTTAGTTCCTTCCGGGTACCGCCCGGGTATTTCTTAATTTTTCGTCGCGTTTATCCTCAATATTAAAATGCCGTTAATATTTATAAAATTATGTCCAGTTAAATTACTGATAATTTATTTCGGTTTTTATCGGGTGAATTTTCGTGTTACGCGCGTATCGGGTGCGGTACGCGCACTTTATTCGTTACCGGGAGATTTGTGCAATAAGCTTTTACGTATGGCTTTGGGTTTCCAAAACTCATAATATTTTATGAAAATATTATTTATTTTATATTCCGGGTGTCCGGTGTTCGTTTCGCTTATTTCAGTTTTACCGGGTAATCGCCAGTGTCCATACCGGATAGTTTTGTCTGCGCACGATCCTGTCATGCTTTGCTATTAAACTCATGCATTCCTATGCATTATTTGGGAATTCCTATCTTTCTAAGGCCTCAATTAAATATTCAGCACATAATTACGGTTAATTACGTTAATCGCGTTTAATTAATTAGTACGGAATTACCTCAATTTTGCCGGTTGTTACATTCTCCCCCCGTTAAGAGAATTCCGTCCCGGAATTCACTTTGAGTTCTCCGGTATAGGGGTCTTCTTAAACAGGGCGGGATACTTTTGCTTCATCTGGTCCAGCCTTTCCCACGTGAACTCTGGTCCACGCTTGGCATTCCAACGCACTTTGACCAACCTGATCTTACTGCGTCTTAGCTTTTGGACCTTCCAATCGGTTACTTCGACTGGCTCTTCGACGAAGTGTAACTTGTCGTCAATGTGGATTTCGTCTGCGGGGATGATGAGGGTTTCGTCGGATAAGCACTTTTTCAAGTTCGACACGTGGAACGTGTCGTGTACACCGTTAAGTTCTTGCGGTAACTTGAGCTTGTATGCTACGGGGCCTACTCTGGACAGGATTTCGAATGGTCCAACATATCGTGGGTTTAGCTTTCCGCGCTTCCCGAAACGCGCGACACCTTTCCAAGGTGACACCCTTAGTAGGACCCTGTCTCCGACTTGAAATTCCAAGGGCTTCCTCCTCATGTCTGCGTAGCTTTTCTGTCGATCTCGTGCCGCTTTGAGACGTTCTCTAATCAGAAAGACCTTATCCGTCGTTTCTTGAACAATTTCGGGCCCGGTGAGTTGCTTTTCGCCAACTTCGGCCCAACATAGAGGCGATCTACACTTGCGTCCATATAGAGCTTCAAAAGGTGCGGCTTGAATGCTCGTGTGGTAGCTGTTGTTATATGAAAACTCTACCAGTGGCAAGTGAGTATCCCAATTTCCGCTGAAATCGATTGCGCACGCCCGTAGCATATCCTCCAGGGTCTGGATGGTTCGTTCACTCTGACCATCGGTTTGTGGATGATATGCGGTACTCATATCAAGGCGAGTACCTAGGGCTTTATTCAGACTTTCCCAAAATCTTGAGGTGAAACGACTATCTCGATCGGAGATGATAGAAATAGGTACACCGTGCTTTGACATAACTTCCTTAATGTACAAACGGGTTAGTTTCTCCAACTTATCCGTTTCGCGAATGGGGAGGAAGTGTGCAGATTTTGTCAATCGATCAACGATTACCCAGATCATATCATGGCCGCTTGTTGTCCTGGGCAACTTGGTAATGAAGTCCATAGTGATCCTTTCCCATTTCCATTCCGGTATTTCCGGTTGCTGGAGCAATCCGGATGGTCTCTGGTGTTCGGCCTTGACCTTTGCGCAAGTCAAACATCGCGCAACATAAGCCGCTATGTCTCTCTTTGAAATTTGGCCACCAGTAAAATTCCTTCAAATCATGGAACATCTTGTCTGCTCCAGGGTGAACTGAATATCGCGAACTGTGGGCTTCGGCTAATACCAGTTCACGCAATCCACCGTACACTGGTACCCAAATTCTGTTCATAAAATACAGAGCTTGATCCGCTTTTGACTCCAGTGACTCAACCATCTTCCGCAATCTTTCTCCTTTGACATTCTCGGGTTTAAGAGCGTTAGTTTGAGCTTCACGAATCCGGTCAGTCAGGTTCGTGTGGATGGTTAGACCCAGAGCTCGGACACGCAGTGGCTTAACCCGTTCCTTGCGACTCAAGGCATCGGCTACGACGTTTGCCTTCCCGGGATGGTACTTTATTTCACAATCGTAATCGTTCAATAATTCGACCCATCGCCGTTGTCGCATGTTCAATTCCTTCTGGTCAAAGATGTGCTGCAAGCTTTTATGATCAGTGAAGATCGTACACTTGGTTCCGTACAGATAGTGTCTCCATATCTTGAGTGCGAATACCACGGCTCCTAGTTCCAGATCATGTGTGGTGTAATTCTTCTCGTGAAGCTTTAGCTGTCTGGAAGCATAGGCTATGACCTTCTCTCGCTGCATCAATACACAACCCAATCCCTGATGAGAGGCGTCACAGTAAACTACGAAGTCTTCTGTACCATCGGGGAGTGATAGTATTGGTGCGCCACATAACTTATCCTTTAGCAACTGAAACGCTGCTTCCTGCTTTTCCGTCCATTCAAACTTCTTATCCTTTTGGGTTAGCATGGTTAAGGACTGTGCTATTTTAGAAAAGTTCTCGATGAACCTTCTGTAGTAACCCGCAAGGCCAAGAAATTGTCGTACTTCAGTAGGCGTTCTAGGGGCGTCCCAATTCTTGATTGCTTCGATCTTGGCGGGATCGACATGTATACCCCTTTCATTCACCACGTGGCCTAAAAAGTGAACCTCTCGAATCCAAAAATCACATTTTGAAAACTTGGCATAGAGCTTCTCTTTGCGAAGTACCTCGAGGATTAATCGGAGATGTTCCTCGTGTTCCTCCTTCGTGCGTGAGTAGATCAAGATGTCATCAATGAAGACAATAACGAATTTGTCCAAGTATGGTTTGCACACTCGGTTCATCAAGTCCATGAAAACAGCTGGGGCGTTAGTTAAACCGAAAGGCATAACCAGAAACTCGTAGTGCCCATAACGAGTCCTGAATGCTGTTTTTGGCACGTCTTCTTCTTGAATACGTAACTGATGATAACCGGACCTTAGGTCGATCTTGGAGTAGAAACTGGATCCTTGAAGTTGATCAAACAAATCGTCGATCCTGGGAAGAGGATAGCGATTTTTAATAGTCAGCTTGTTCAGTTCCCGATAGTCAATGCACATTCGAAAAGTGCCATCCTTCTTCTTCACGAATAAGACGGGAGCTCCCCAAGGTGAGAAGCTTGGTCTTATGAAACCTTTGTCCAACAACTCTTGTAGTTGTTCGGACAGTTCCTGCATTTCCGAAGGAGCTAGGCGATATGGCGATCGCGCTACAGGTGCTGCTCCTGGAACAAGGTCGATACGGAACTCGACTTGTCGGGGTGGCGGCAATCCTGGCAAGTCTTCTGGGAACACATCTGGAAAGTCTCTGGCTATCGGAATGTCTTCTAGCTTTCGCTCGTCAGCCTTCTTGTCTACCACGTGCGCCAAGAATGCGACGAGACCTTTCCTTAGGCACTTCCTGGCTTTCATGCTGGTAATAATTCTCAGTGGCGTTCCACGCCTTTCCCCTTGGATCGATAAGGTTTCACCGCTCGCGAGGGGAACTTGTATTACTTTGTCATTGCACACGACGATGGCGCGGTGTGCGGATAGCCAATCCATGCCAACGACTATGTCAAAGCTACCCAGTACGACTGGTAATAGGTCAATGTCAAACTCGTGACCACAGAGATCCAACTTACAATCCTTCGCTACCTCTCGAGTCTCTATAGTCTTACCGTTAGCTAGTTCGATAGAGTATGGTGTGTCTAGCTTACTAGTCTTTAAACCAAGTAATCTTTTAAATTCGACAGATACGAAGCTAAAATCAGCGCCAGTATCAAACAATACTGAAGCATAATGACCATTTAGAGGGAACGTACCAGTGACCACATTAGGGTCTTGTCGTGCGTCACCGGCACCAATCACGAACGCTCGCCCACGGGCTTGGTTGTTAAGTTTGGGGCAGTCCCTCTTCCAATGATCGAGCGATCCACATGAGAAACAGGGCCTCGCTCCACTGTTCTTTGGCGCTCCTGATCTGCAGTCTTCAGTCTTGTGCCCCGAACGACGGCACTTACCGCAGATTACTTCGTTCTTGCCCTGGTAACCTTGCTTCCCATTATTTCCACGTCCAGTGGCTACATACCCTTTTCCCTTCTTCCCTGAACCTGATGATCCATCCTTCTTCCTTTCATCGCGCTTACGCTTCCCAAACCTTGGCCTATTTCCCTGTTCACTTGACCCAACGGTTGAACTTGTACCCAGATTCTTACCCTCAACACTGCTGGACTCAGTAAGCTTCAACCCTGACATTTTCCGGATTAGCGTGCCCATTCGGATGGCGTCTTCAGTGAGGCTCAAAGCGAGGTCGATGGCTTCGCGCATGGTTGTAGGCTTGGAAGAAGTGACCATGCCGCGTATCTGTGGTGCCAGTCCGAAGAGGTATCTTTCCACCTTCTTACTTTCCGGGGTGACCAGGCGAGGCACTAACCGGGAGAGGTCATGGAATCTGGACGTGTAACCAGCTACGTCCGATCCAATCATGGCGAGGTTCCAGAACTCAGTCTCTAGCTTCTGTACTTCACTTGCTGGACAGTACTCGGCGATCATTAGTTCTTTCAACTCCAACCATGTTAAGGAGTAAGCAGCATCATCTCCCAGTGTCTGCACTTGGTTGTTCCACCAGGTCAGAACTTGGTCCAGAAACAGGTTGGTGGCATACATGACAGCCTGTCGTGGGGTACAACTGCTAATACGAATCACAGCTTCGGTTTTCTCGAACCATTTGACTAGTCCGACAGAACCTTCGGTGCCGCTGAAATTCAGTGGTTTGCAGTCCAGGAAAGCTTTAAACGTGCAGCCACGTTCTCGTGAGGCCGTTTCTGCAATAATAAAGCAATGTTAAATATAAGGTAGGAGTTTTTACGAAGACTCCTGTCGCATATACCCGACGTCTTCTTACCAGTAGGGGAGGTTTCGCGTCTGTCGCTCCCGGTTCGGTCTCGCGACCTTTCGGTGCGTGTGGCATTGTGTTCTGCGAGAGCTTGAGCGATACGTCCTGAAACTAGGGCTTCAAGCTCCTCGGGTGTCGTGGGTAGTCTTTCGTTCCCACTGTTGCTTCTTGTGGCTGGTGCCATGTTTCTTCAATAACCAATATCAAAGGTTAATTTCCAACAATCATTCATACCATATCATCACATATATAGTATAAACAACCACACAACATATGAACACAATAATCACCATAATAACAACACGCAATCACAACATAAACAGAATAAGTAATAATAATCGTAGATAATCACAACACATATTTTACCATAACAAAACTTCCATTAATTTCAATACCAAGTACAATGATTTGTTCGTAATAACAAAAACCGAGGATACCTTCCTCTTACATTGCTCTATGAAATACACTAGAAATATAATGTCATATGCCGGCACAATCCCGCTCGGCTAGGCAAAAATGCAGATGGGTGCTATAACCCATGCTGTGCTATCATACTACTACTACTACTGCTATGTCCGCGAGTGATCTCCCAAAACGTCCCTGATGCTACTGTGGCGGTGGCGGCGGCGGGTGCTGGTACTGGTACTGAGGTGCGCACATGCTGATAGTCATACTGATCGCCATAATGCGATCGTACAAGAATTGGCGATGCGCAAAGTGTGCGTCGCCCGTAAGGCCACAATGAGCATCCATGCTCAATAGCTCCTCAGCGTAATGTGCCAGTGCATCCCTGGCATCTATGATCCTGGCCCACATGAGCTGGGCCTGCTGCTCCATCTGACTTACGGTGCGCTGCACCGTGTCGGTGAGGGTCTGGAAATCCCTCTCCAGTGAGATCACCTTGGACCATGCGGGTCCTGTCAGTGGGGCCATCCCGTGGGGCTGCGACGGCCCGGGGATGTCAGTGTACGTCGGCTGAGACGGGCCGACGATATCGGGTACGGGTAGTGGGGTGAAGGGTGGGGCAAAGCCCGGTAATCCAGTGAAGCAGTGGGGTGGCATCTGGTATGGGTCTCCCGCACCTAGAGTATATGGTGCAAATGGGGGTGTCACAAATGGGGCTCCTG
Source organism: Ambrosia trifida (assembly GCA_028751855.1). Classification (NCBI taxonomy): domain Eukaryota; kingdom Viridiplantae; phylum Streptophyta; class Magnoliopsida; order Asterales; family Asteraceae; genus Ambrosia; species Ambrosia trifida. Next base: position 115,410,031 of record CM054124.1, read on the forward strand.
CATCCATAGTGAATGGTGCAGGTGGTGGGGTATGGAGCATCTCGGGTAGGGGTGGTAGTGTGGGAAAAGTGGTGATGGGTAGTGTCATGGATAAGGGTGTGGGGACTATAAGCTCGGCGAGTGGAACCATGAGTGGCTGGGTGTCAGTGACCCACTCTAGAGTAGACATCACAGTGGTAGGGGTAGGAGGGCTAGCAGTGGCATGAGCTGCCAGTCCTGCTCGGTGCAACTCAGAACTGCGGGCTGAGCTGCCCTCAAGGATGTGCCCAGTAGAAGCTGGCCCATCCTGTGGTATGGGCTCGGGCATGGTAGGTAGGGTGGCTGGGGTAGCGGTAGCATGCCCTATCATCGGAGCAACGTGCTCCTCCTGGCCTGCTGGTGGAATAGGCACAGCAATGTGCTCCACTGATGCAGTCGACTCATCGTCAGAGTCGTCGGAGATCCACCCGTTGTGGCCCCGGCAGACAGGAACGAGTCTCATGCCGGAGGGAACGGGGATAGGTGGGGTAGGTAACGGCTCACGGTCGACTGGTGTGTGTCGGTAGTATGGAGACTCGATAGTCTCCGACCGTGTAGGGATAGGTCTCGAAGGACCTGCGCAACCTACAGGGAAGTCCCTGACGGCGCGGATAGGTAGTGCTGGCAGTGGTGCTGCCTGGAATGGCTCTAGAGGCAAGTCGGCCTCGGCCATCGGTAGGTCGGCCACGGCGGCCATGTCGTCTCCAGCGGGAGCCCACGCTGGGTCCTCGCTAGGGTCCGTCTCGTCGGAGCTATCTCCGTCGGCGCCCTCTATGGCAACATCAACATCCATGTCGTCATCCTCGGGATCGAGTATCACTACCTCGACCGGCTCTGCTGGTGGTGCTGGGATGATCTGGAGGCTACTGTCGTAGCTCGGTGCTACGCTCCCTGCGTTCGACATCCTGGCAAAAGCAACCGTACTAATATTTAAGTATTATTCGTTAGGTAGTTAAGGCACACACCTACGGTTCTCTTCCTAACCTTCTAACAAAAATAATACGTATACTTACCATGGCTAGCTTGGTCGGAATCTCCATATACCCAAATGGTCGTTGGAAAAATTTATTTTATTGCGTTTCGCATTTACTTTGAAAGATTTTGAACCATATCCGGTTATAGTTTAGATTTTTAAAATGCTAATTCGCTATAACCTTGGCTCTGGTACCACTTTCTGTCACACCACGTCTAAGGCGGAAACACGTGGCGCGACGGTTCAAAAGTATTAAGCCAAGATTAATGCAAAGCACAATATTAATTAGAAAACGGGCATTTATTCAATGCTAATAATCATGTCAAATTGTTCATACATAATCATAAATTGTTTTCGAAAATGATAAAGAGGCTTCTCCCTTTATCCCTAAATCTATGGAATAAAGAGATAAGACCCCGTCGCGACATTCCCAACGCCCGATTTGGAGACATCCCCGACCCTGCTTGCCATGCTAACTTCCATCAATCAATTACCTGAAAGATATGTTTGAAAATCGTCAATATATAAATATTGGTGAGTTCACAGGTTTTAATTTAATAAATCTTTATAAAGTGGGAATATCCTTGTTATGACATTTATAGGAGTTGCAAAGTCCTACAATTTACTTGAGCCTATAACCAAACCAAGACAATTAGTAATGCCCCCGCCCAAAGTCGTTACTCGGTATTCCTACGACTTTATTTCAGAATAAGTGCACCCCAGGCATACGCCGATGCATAATCGACGCTATCGATTAGGGGTGGGCCTTGTCAGGCACCAATAGTACTATCCAAATATCCCTTTGGTTTCTCATTCCTGAATAAATGATTATAGTGGGGAGGTCTCAACCCCGAGTGGCGATCTTTACTCAAGTATCCATCCCGTCATACAATCCCAACATATCTTTCCCCCGTAAAAACGTTAAATAGTTTAGAAATGGGGCCGTGAGACTCACCTGTAACTGTGCTTGGCTCAAAGAAAATAGTAAAGTTTGTGATCCCGTACCTACAAAGGTTCTAGGCGTATAAGTCACTTACACCTATGGTGTATGTGCCTTGGCAAGTTGTACACCCAACTTCCCGACCACGTCTTTATCCCAATTCCCGTTTAATAGTTTCGTATCCTAGGTTCAATGGCGATGGATTACCCTTTTCTTACAAGTCATATATTATTATTCTTATAATTATTCTTTATGACTTGTACAACAGTATACTTGACACGACTCCACCCAACGTATAATTATTTTCCCATTCAAATAATTATACTTAGGATCCTTTCGCACAATATAAAGTGTTTTCTTATTAACCGACCCGACTTACTTTGCCACATATTTATTTTCCCATTTAAATAAATATGCTAAGTCTTTGTCGTTTGGAAACAAAATCTTAACGCCCGACTAGACTTATCATACCGCACATTTATTTTCCCATTTAAATAAATGTACTAGAATCTTGTCGGTATTCACGCGTTCGTAGATATATCTCATCTACTCGTCTTGGTTTTCCTTCTCGCACATCTATTTTCCCATTTAAATAGATGTACTAGAATTCCGTCGGAAACGAGTATATGTACATATACCATCGCGTGGATACTACTTGTTAAGCTCATGTGTCGTTTAGCGTTTTTAGTTTGTTACGTTATGTTTCTCTTTTCCCACGAATATTGTTACTACACTTAGGAAAGTGTTACGCACGTTTCACCCTTGTTATATATATTTTATTTCCGTAAAATATATGTATATTTTTATCTCGACGTAATAAGTCCGTTTACGTTGGTTCGTGTAACTAAGTTTGTTAGCGTTTTTCATATTTATTTCCGTTGTGCGTTCTCATGGAAGTATTGTTCCAACTTCCGATTCCGAACGTTTATTTTCTCGGAAAATATATTATGTATGTTTTAGTTCGACTCGTCCGACTTGTTACCAAAAACGTTTCCGATACTTTTATATTCCCATTTATATAAAAGTACCTTATTTTTGTACAAGTCTTTCCAAGCATTTATTTTATAAAATCCACTTTATAAAATACTCGCGTTACTCTATTTATTTTTATAAAATGTCCCTTTTATAAAAATATACTTTTTACTTAAAATGCCCAAGTAGGCTATTATTATTTACCAATTCATCCTTGTAAATCGTTACTTACACTTTTTGACACTAATATTTCTATTATTGTGTTTTTGGGCCAATAACTTTCTAAAATATTCATTTTAGTCCTTCAACTTCCAAAGTTGTCATATCATTTCTTTAACTCATACTTGTTGCATTTTTCATTTAATCTTACAAAGTTAATATTTTTCTTTTCCACTTTAGTGGACTTTGAAGAATCATTTTTACCATGTTTAGTTGTTTTTACTCCTTTCTACCTTAAAAGTTCTTCTAATCCATTCTAGATGCCAAAAACATGTTTATTTCATATCTTTACCCAAAACATCAACTTTTCACTCATCAAAGTGAGTGGACTTTGAAGAACTAGTTTTTCCATCTATGGCTTTCTAATCTATTTTAATATTTTTATGACTTTAACTAGTCATCTTATGATGATTAAAACCATATTTCATCATATCCAAGTATTTTTCCAAAACATTGCCTCTCTCATCTTCCATCATCCAAACATGTCCTTATTATGATACATTCATCAAAATATTACTTTTATTAAAATAACCAAGTTTTCATCATAATATTATTCTCTCATCTTCATTTTTAATAAAAACCCATTACTTCTTTAGAACTCATTTTTATTACCCATAATGTACAACTTGCATCATAGCACAAAAACAAAATATTTAGATTAATAAAACAATGCAAGACTTACAACTAGCTCAAGGCTAGGGAAGACAAAATCTTGGATTTTGGGTGTGGTTTAGTGTGTTCTTCCAAGTGGGTTATGCTCCAAGCTCTTAACACACAAGAAGGGGTTTGAAGGATGATGATCTAGAGGTAATTTGGAGTAGTAAAAATTGAAAGAGAGGTGGTGGTGGGGTGGTGAAAAGCCACGGCCAAGAGAAGAAAAAGAAAGAGATTTTGTGATTTTTCTCCAAGTGCTCTTCTAGTGTTTATATGATCTTACCCAAATCCTCCAAAGATTATCCAAATCTTGTCTTGGATTATGGAGATATGGAAGGATAATGAAAGATTACAAAAAAAATCTCCAATGATATTATATGGGGGTGTTTGGCCGAAAATTTTAGAGAGAGAGGAGAAGGGATTGGGTTAATTCTCTTGTCCACTCTCATTGCATGCAAACTTATGATTACAAATGATTTGGAAGAGATTTAGAAGTTATCCCACACAACCTCTCACCCAAGTGGGCCATGGCCGGCCCCCCTATGGCTCTTGGTGGGGTCCACTTTGCTACTTATCTTCCATATTATGTTTAAGTTAGTTCCTTCCGGGTACCGCCCGGGTATTTCTTAATTTTTCGTCGCGTTTATCCTCAATATTAAAATGCCGTTAATATTTATAAAATTATGTCCAGTTAAATTACTGATAATTTATTTCGGTTTTTATCGGGTGAATTTTCGTGTTACGCGCGTATCGGGTGCGGTACGCGCACTTTATTCGTTACCGGGAGATTTGTGCAATAAGCTTTTACGTATGGCTTTGGGTTTCCAAAACTCATAATATTTTATGAAAATATTATTTATTTTATATTCCGGGTGTCCGGTGTTCGTTTCGCTTATTTCAGTTTTACCGGGTAATCGCCAGTGTCCATACCGGATAGTTTTGTCTGCGCACGATCCTGTCATGCTTTGCTATTAAACTCATGCATTCCTATGCATTATTTGGGAATTCCTATCTTTCTAAGGCCTCAATTAAATATTCAGCACATAATTACGGTTAATTACGTTAATCGCGTTTAATTAATTAGTACGGAATTACCTCAATTTTGCCGGTTGTTACACAAAGTACATCTACTAAACAATGTCAATAAGTCAAATTGTACTAACTTAGACATAATTATCTAAAATTACTTAGGCATAGGCATGAATACATGATATTCCTAACTCAAAAGTTCATAATTATCCTAAGTTTTAACTAGTGATCGAACATAAAAAAACATACACGAACGGATATAAATAAACGAACGTAAACAAACACATTGCCGAACGTTCACGAACGCAGTCGAACGAACGAGACATTTGTTCGTGTTTGTTTGTTTAGTTAATCAAACGGAATTTTTTGTTCGTGTTTGTTCATTTATTAAACAAACGGACACAAACGAACTTCCCGCCGAACGGTATACGAACTGTTCACCGAACGTTTGGTTTGTTTACAGCCCTAGTTAACATGCACCTTCGCTAATATGTGTCGTTCACTAAAGCACACCGGCTATATTTAGTGTTGCATCGCTAGCTAACGTACACTGACCATATGTTGCTAACATGCACATATATTTTTTTAAAGGATGAGCATTGTTTTTCTAGAGATAAGCATTTGGTACGGGGTACTTGTACCGAACAAGTATTTTCAGTACCGTTCCGGTACCTGTATAGTGGTATTGTTTTAATGCTGGTATTGATACCGTAATCATTTTCATAGGTTTCTCAACGTAAAAGTATAGCAAATATTATTTCTAATGCCCACCAAACCCTTAACAAAACATGCGTCACCCGCATCAAAACGTGAGAAACATAAAACATTATTTATAATAAAACAAGTGATCTCTGTTTCAATTTATCGTAAATAGCTAATGCTTGTAAACATTGTGAACTTAGAATTATTAATTGCTAAATTTTGGAAGTGCCTTATTGATGTTTGAAATGAAAATTGAAGTGGGCCAAAGGGGCCTGTTAAGTTTTTTTTTAATATGTTGAGGTGCCCAAGAATTTTTTTAGCTTAATTAACATTGCAAAAATAAATTGAGCCGATGCCTATGCACCTCCTAACTCCTATTTGTATCCGCCCCTGGATGGCCTCTACGTGAGATCTAAGAGCTGGCGTCTAAACTAACACTATGTGTCTAAGAGTAAGAGATCTGTTGCTACAACAAGGAAAATGGCCGGGATTAGGTTGTGAGATGTTTTAGGTTTATATGTTAAAGGTGTGTTAGGTTAAGGTTATGATTTAGGGGATCCTCTGGCTCCTGGAATGGACCTGCACAAGGTAACAGACACCGTTAGCCTTAACGCAGGAGGGGGTCTTCTGCGTTTGGACTCCGGCGTGAGAATAAGTATGTATTCTTTGGGAGTAATAATGCAGAGAGTATGAGAGTAAGAGAAGTGGTGAGAAGTGTGTGTAGAATGCATATCCAATGGTCTCCTTATATAGGCAATAGAAATCTGCCCAGGAGTTCCCTTATGGTAGCATCCTTACTATACCTGGTCATGGTTGACTCTCTTTATGCTGCCTGCAGTGAGACTTTACCCTTTTAGTGCATTTTCAGCTTTTACTATTTCCTAGGTAGGCTTGGAGCTGTGTGATGTTTTGTTTTATGCCAATAGTAACAAGCCAAAGCACCTTTTTATATTTCCAATGTTTTTACTGTTCACTTTCTGCTGCACAGCTACCGTATGGCAGCCATGCTGCCTTATGTTAGCATTTCAGCTCCAAGAAGTTCAACAAACCTTAACACTTTTTACTTTGCTTTATTTTCTTGACAAGGGTTTTGGACGTGGTCGTTTTAGGACCCACGTCATCAGCCCCCCAGTCATAAGCATTTGTAAAGAAGTTATAAGTGCTTGTGACTTGTAAGTCGTTTCTTTCCTCGGTAGCAGCGTTAGTGAAACTGATCTGAGTACCGAGGAGTTTAACAGACCCCAAGCTCCCTCATGGGAGCTGTATAATTGTGTCATGTCCTTGTTAATATTTTATTTTAACCCCTGTCCCTTCACTTAATTTTATAATTAATTACTGCTGGCAATAATTACTTTTGGGGGCAGACGCATGTCCCATCAGCTGCTACTTCGGCTGCTGATTTGATGGGCCACATGGGCTGACATCATCCTATAGGGCAGATGAATGATTTCTGCATTGGTAACCGTTTGTAGGTTATTAATTTCAAATTTTGAACTTATAAAAAAGGGAAAAAACTTCTCGATCCTTCACTCCATTCCCTTTTTAGTATAACTTCCTTCTCTCTCCCACGATCCCCTCTCTCGCCGGCGTCCCTATTTCTTCTATAAAACTGGTAAGTGTCTCCCTTTTCTTGCACTCTTGTTGTTTTAGTTATGGCCAGAAGTGATCTCCTTTCTCAATTTACTCGTTTGTCCAAGTCCGATGCTGAACAGTTTTGCTCGGAAATGGGTATTCTGTTGTCTTTTGAACCCTTTGTTCTGAAGGGTAAGACTCCGATAACCTCTGTTTCTTCCGGCAAATTGGTTGTGTACACTCGTCAGTTTGATCAGGGTAATCTTCGATACCCTTTTTCTAGGTTTTTTCTAAATGTTTTGGAGTATCATCAACTTGGCCTTGATCAGTTGTGTCCTTCCGGTGTAGCCCGTATTATTCATTTTGAAATAGTGTGTCGATGTCTTGGCTATGAGCCTTCTTTGGTTACGTACCGCCGGTTTTTTAGGTTGGCCAAAAATGGGAATTGGTTTACCATTGAGAAGACTCAGTGTGAACCAGTCCTAATTTCCAGCGTCATTGGTCTTGTATCTACTTGGAAGGATAAATTTTTCTTCATGAACTCTGATTTCCTTCCCTTCAATGCTCCGAGGAGGTCTCCTGATACTCCTCTTAATGAAAAGGAGTCTGATTCTGACACCCTTGATCAGGAGTTGTTGGAGAAGCTTCGAACCTGTCCTACCCATCTCCGTACCTTTCCTGAAGATTTTATGGTTATGATGGGTCTTAGTGTTAACTAGGATGATCCGGAGACTGAACCCGTGATTTATCATGGTGGGGAGGGTATGTGTTGTTGAGGTTCATTTCCTTTTGTCTTCTTTTGTTTCTTTGTTATATCTGATGTCTTGTTTTTCTTTTTTGCAGAAATGAGCACTCTTGACTTCCTTGCCTTGGATGACATTGCTGATGTTAAGTTCAAGGTCCGGGCTTCTGCTGAGGGGAAGAATGTGGTTGTTAGGACTGAACATGTCCGTTTCCAGGGGGAGTATACTAGCATTACCTCCTCTCCATCTGCTGCTGCGGAGCCTTCAGTGAGGAGGTCTATCAGTGTTCGTCGCTCCAGCAAGCGACTTCAAGGTGTTTACTCCGGACCAGGAAACATCCCTGTTGTTCCTCTTGTCATTGAGGAGGAGGATGAAGATTCTTCACTGATAGCATCTGCTATGGGAGGTATACCTGCCTCTGGGAAGGGTAAGTTGACTTTGTCTTCCCCTAAGAAGGATGATGTTGTGCTTAAAAAGCCTAAGGATGTGGTAGTCAAGAGTGGGGATCAAAAGTTGTTGTTGTCGGGAGTTGAAGGAGGAGAGAGTTCAAGGCCGGTTGCCGGTGTTGGTGCTGGTGCTGATACCCCTGTTCAACAGGGTCAAAGTGAAGAGGTGTATGTACCCAAGTGGGACATTAAAAGTTCTGACCTGTTAAAGAGGGCTTCTGTTTGTCGAGATCTGATTGATCATTGCATCCCTGATGCCGAGAGGGCTATGCATCGGGAGTGGGCGGACAAGGATTTGATGAAGAAAATGTATTTTCATTTTGGACAGTTCTTATCATTGTTTCCAGACGGCATGGCTAGGTGGGGTAGTTTATTGGTTCGGAGCGAACAAGTGGAGGCTATGCAAAGCATGAGGGGGAGCTGCAAAAGGCGAAGGAGGAGTTAACTAAATATGTTGCTCGGGAGAAGGATTTGGTGCATGAGTTGGCCGTGTCCAGGACTCAGCTTGGTTTGGAGAAGGAGAAGTTCGACAAAATGTTCAAAGGTTTGAATGATGAGAAAGTGAAGGTGGCAGAAGAGAGGGAAGGTTTAGCTAAGGCTAGGGAGGCGGTTAAGCAGGAATTGGCTGCTGTGGAGAAGGTTGGTGTGGAGTTAAGGGCTCAGGTGGATCGTCTGACCGAAGAAAAGGATTGGCTGGTTTCAAAGGGGGTTCCTCGTTTTGTCACCAACTTGCTTCATTCCCAGGAGTTTAATGCTCCGTTGGCTGACATTTATGCCAAAGCTATAGCTTTTGGACGTCATGGGGGGATACAAGCTGGTTTTAAGGCAGCCGCTGAGGGTCAGAAGATCGAAGAGCTTCCTTCTTTTAAGCCTTCCTCTGGTGATGAGTTTGTGAGTGCAGTGAAGGCGATGGAGGTCTCCACCTATCCTTATATTGCAAATATTGCCAAGGCCTCCCATCAGCCTATCTCTTCTTTGCAAGGTCTGGAGCCGGAAGGTTTGAAGAAGGAGGTGGCCGACGAAGTCTTCAATGCTTATGTGTCGAAGAGGCCCCTAAGGATCATGTTGGAGGGTGCTGACGGTGGGGAGGGTAGCTCGAAACGTTTAAAGCCTGCTGATTCGTCCAATGTTTCTGGTTTGGAGCAGGTATTTGAAAGTCCCTCCCCCCTTCAAGCTTTGAAGATTGACTCCGTTCCTCCTGTCGGTGAGGATGATCCGTTTGCTGGCCTTGACACCGAGGATCTGTATGGAGACGTTGGGAACCGAGCTCTGACTTTCACCGGTGAAGGCGATACCACCGATGAGACTGAAGATTCCATTACCCCATGATTCCATCATGTTTTAGTCTTTTGTGTTATCTTTTTGGCAACTCTTGTAGTGAAACTCTTATGTACTTAGCCTTCGGGCTTTTAATGTTAATGGAAATGCTCCCCCAATAGGGGTGATGCTTGGTATGTTTAATGTTTGGTTGTGTTGAATATTTGTACTTGCCGTTTTATAGTGTTTGCAATGTCTTTAACCTTTTGCCATGAGGTAGATGCTGCAGTCACCTATCCCAGGCTACTAAGCTAGAGAACCGATGCAATGCTTATCCTATCAGCTGGTTGGTAACCTTTCTTAACGATTACCTATATGAGATGTTCGTTTTGATCCCAGGCTACTAGGGTAGAGAGACGAAGCAATGCGTGTCCTATCAGCTTGCTTGTAACCTGTTATGAACATGTATGAGCTGTCTTGGTGTGAGGAGCTCACCCTCTTTCATGGGTTTAGGTATTCCATCTAAAAGGACTTGTCCCATGGAGTTGTGGATTGTATTAGGAACTCACCCTGTATACAGGAAGGTCATTATCCTTGTTACCTATTGAGCAGTTGTGGCCTAGGAGCTCATCCCCGTTTCATGGGTAGGTATAGCGCCAGACCCCATGGAGCCTAGTTAGGAGGGGCCCACCCTTTGATAAGATAAGTGACAAGTGAACTATGATTTTTAAAAGAAAGTTCATTCATTCATTAGCTGTTTCATGTGGGATACATAGTAGCATTACAACCATTAAACATAGAATCGTTTCAAATGTTTGTCGCTCCAGTGCCTCGGGACCATGTTGCCGTTTGGATCAGCTAACTTGTAGGATCCCCCTTTGTGGGCTTCCTTGATGACATAAGGACCCTCCCATCAGGGACCTAGCTTCCCTACACTTTGTTGTCTGCTAGCTTCATTGCATCTCAACACGAGGTCTCCTGGCCTGAAAACTTCCTTTCTAACCCTCGTATTGTAGTAGGCTTCGAGTTTCTTTTTGTATCTAGCTTCTCTGATGGAGGCTTGATCTCTTGATTCTTCGAGGAGGTCCAGGTTGAGTAGGACCTCCTTATCATTGTGCTGTGCATTTCGTCGTGTGCTTCTTCCCGAGCTTACCCCAATTTCAGCTGGTATGACGGCTTCGCTTCCAAAGACGAGGCTGTAGGGTGTCTTCTGGTGACTTGTTTTCTCCATGGTTCGGATAGCCCAGAGAACACTCGGGAGCTCGTCCACCCATTTCTTGCCATGCCTTCCCAGCCTTGCTTTGATACCTTCTACGATACTCTTGTTCATACGTTCAACCTGTCCATTGGACTGGGGGTAAGCTACTGAGCTGAAGACCTGCTTGATGCCCAGCTCGATGCACCAGCTGCTGAACGGCTTGTTGGCAAACTGCTTTCCATTGTCTGTTACAATTTCTCCTGGTAGCCCATATCTGTTGATTATCTGCTCTCATACAAAATTCACCACATGCCTCCCCGATATTGTGGCCAAGGGCTTGACTTCCGGCCACTTGGTGAAATAATCAACAGCCACCAGTAGGAATTTCAGTCCTCCTGGGGCCGGTGGGAAAGGGCCCACTATGTCCATACCCCACTTATAGAAGGGCCAGGCAGAGATGATGGGTACAAGATCATGCTTTGGGTTGGTCTTCATCAGTGTTTGCAATTTACACGCTTCACATTTTCGGATCGTTTCAAAGGCATCTTTGTGCATGGTGGGCCAATAGTAACCGAGGTTCATAAGTTTTGATACTACGGAGCGGGGCCCAGCATGCATGCCACATATTCCCTCGTGTACCTCCCTGATGAGATAGTCACTTTGGTTGGGTCCTACACACCTGAGTAGAGGTACCAGGTATCCTTTCTTGTAGAGCTTGTCGTCTTCAATTACGTATTGCCTTGCCTTGATGACCAACCGCCTTGCTTCTTGCTCGTTATCTGGCAGCTTCCCTTCTTTTAAGTAAGACATTATTGGGGTCATCCATGTGGATTCTGTTTCTGTGACTATATCTTGGACTTCTTTATCATCAATGGAGGGTTCTCTAAGTACCTCAACTAGAACCTTCTTTGTCAAGTGAGCAAACGTGCTTTGCTGGCAATAATTTCGAAATGATAAATGAATGTGTATATTTGGATATTTACAATCCTCTTTCTGTTTCGACACTAATACGTCTCGTATAGGGTATATATGGGCGTATAGCCTTTTCAATTTTCAAGAAAACCGATTTTTGGACTTTGTCGTATATGTCTATACTCAGCGTATTGATGCGTGTGTGTGTTTTTTTTTTTGCAAACTTTTTTCCTTTTATACACTATTTTTTGTTTTAACAAAGTTTTATAAATATTTTATTATTTTATTATTTTAAAATTAAAAATGTTTTAACAAAAATATTTTTAAAACCTTCTCATGTAGTATAGATCTTGTATCTTATCATATCGCATAGTCTATAATAGTATAGTATATTATAGTATAAGTGTAGTAGAGTTTCAGTATATGTATCATGTAGTACAATATAGTATAGTATAGTATAGCACGTGGTTGTTTTGATACGCCTCGTATACATCTAAATGGTCTTTCAAGCAAATGCACATTTCCCCTGATTCGGGAGTAAACCTTGTTCGCCTCAACGAAATAATCCTACCACTAACAGATAGGGGTGTAAACGAGCGGAGCCGAGCCCGAGTTTGACTAGGCTCAAGCTTGGCTCGTCATTCTCTTGTGAGGCTCGACCTCGACTCGAAAGTAAAGCCTAAGGGCTCGAGCTTTGCTCGAAAGTAAAGCCAAAGAGCTCGAGCTCGGCTCGAGGGTAATTTAAAAATAATTTTAAACGACTAAAAGCTCGGTCTGAACTCGCTTCAATAGCTTAAACAAGCAAAAACTCAGCTCGAGCTCGCTTCAATAGCTTAAACGAGCAAAAGCTCAGCTCGAGCTCGGCTCACCATTATTATTAATTAAAATTGAACATGTTCAAAGGACAAATTCACATACATAAAAAAATATAACATTTGTTTGGGCTCGTGAGCCTAAACGAGCTTTGTATGTAGGCTCGAGCTCGGGCTCGATAACTAAACGAGTCATATTTCAGGCTCGAACTCGGGCCCGGACTCGTTAAGGCTCGGCTCGTTCGAGCTTTTTGCCGGGCCGATCCCGAGTAACTCTTGAGCCGCTACATGTCATTTACATCCCTACTAACAGAAAAAAAAAACAAACTCAAAAACTACTGTAGAAGAATAGACGGTTAACAAATCGTGTTAGGCATGTACGTTTGGATTTTTTTTTCTTTCATTTATACTTTTTCCCTTAAGAAAATCTATAAGACTAGGTGTAATGAGATGGAATTTGGGCGTGATTCCCCTAATCCATGCCCCAAAACGCCCTTGCCGGGGGCGTGGAATAAAAATAATGCATCGGCATTACCAGCTTTCCAACGGTAATATTAGTTTTTGGAATAATAATAATAATAATAATAATAATAATAATAATAAAAAAAGAAACTCAACGTATACTCTTCCTATTTTAGTCTCATCTATTGATTTATTTTGATTAAAAAACCTAAAATCCTTCTTATCATTTTTACATTAAACTTTCTCATAAAAGAAATAGAGATTCTGATCACAATATATTCAAAGGTATCACAATATATTCAAAGGTATCTTAAATAACGTTTATATAATAATAACAGATCCAATAAAAGAAAGAAGAAGAACAAAATGAATGATAATTATATCAGATTTGGTATTTGAAACCCTAAGGTCCAACTTGGCTTTGGGTTTTTACTAATTGGGTTGTTATACTAGTTTTTTGGCTTTTTATATATTGATAAGTAACCTATAAATAATTACAAGTGACTAGACTGGCGCGCGTTACGTTATTGTTATATTGAAAACATCAAACGGATTAGTTTAAGCGTTAGGTGACCTACAACCGATGTTTCGTGTTTTATTTATTTATTTATTTTAATTTATGGTATTATAATTTTTATTATTTGTGTTTAATGAAATATATTTAGTGAAATATTATTAGTTTTAAATTTAAAAAAAATAATAATTGGGTAATCCTTGTAAAGGGCATTGTGAGGTTTGAATTTTTTAATTTCAAGTCCTATAATGCCTGATATGCGACTAGTATGTCATACATCACACAATATTTTACTAGGGGGGGAAGGAGCCCTTAACTGAAAAGTTTTTCACTTCACTGATTTCAATTAATTTTGCACTGTCACATCACTTCACTGAAACTTTGTTTTGGAGGCAGCACTCTACTGATTATTTTATTTATTTTCATTTAAATTCAAAAAATAACCGTTTTTTTCAAACGGTAATTAATTTTCTAACCGTTGCAACCTAACAGCTACCTTTTTTACCCATATAAAACCCCATAATTTCTAATACCAAAATCATACTAAAACCAAAATCATCTTTTAATCATCTCGTAAAAATGGTCCCGTGAAATGTAAATGATGAGATCGCGTTAGTGAGGGCGTATATAGATATCAAACACACAAATCATCCTCCCGGTTTACAAAGAGATTCGTTTTGGTGCAACGTATCGGTGGAATTCAATCGAATAACCGGTACAAATGACCGCAACATGGATTCACTCGTTAGTAAATGGTATGATATATTCGCCAAGGGTAACCGATGGAACGCCCTCTTTAAAGCCACGATTGCGCGGCGCCCTAATCTTCAAGAAGATATGGCAATCCAAATCATGCACGCCAACTATGTGAATGCACACGGGAGGAATTTCAACCATGTTGCGTCATGACAATTGTAACACCCCAACCGATGGCGGAAACATCGGGATGTCACGTATTGATGATTGTTCAGTAGCTCATGGTGAATAATAAATTCCATTAAATGATTTAAATGAATTACATACAATTGTTCTAGAATTTGTACATCAAATTGAATAAAACTATACACATATCTTCAAGCATCAATTCAAATCTTCAAGCAAATAGAACCTGAAACATGTTAAGTTGAAAATGTTTTGGGTCAACAAAAGTTGGTGAGAATTACATAGGTTTTTGATAATTGAATAAAAAAATGTTGCGCAATTCATGTGTCATGTCAATCTAGTCCATATGTGAGAACATACTAGAAATAAATCGAGTGCATAACCAACCCTGATGACTGTTATAAAATGATACATCCCATACGCTCATGGTTCACTTGAATATGTTATACGATAACAAACACCCACGCTACCTTTGTAGGAGGCACGTATCCGGGTGGGATTGTCAGTCCAATAGATCTATCAATGTATACCGTCGGCTTGTACGGAGTTAATGATTATGCTAGAATGGTGCTTACTCTAATCATGCTCAAGACATAATGCAACATAGAAAACACATAGACACATTAATGATTGAATTGCATAAATGATGTTGTAACATGTTTCACCCCAAAAACGGTGATAAATAGAAAAGGGGCTATGTAAAACTCACCTTGGTAAAATGTTATATCTGTTGAAAATAGTGTGCTGCCCAAATGTATCAAGTATCACCCTATAATGAGGTAATAAATATGTCTAAGCCTATCGAGTCTACAAATCTATAAGTTTCTAGGGCTTCGAATTGGGGATAAATGCTTGTTTAATTAATATGAAAATTGTTTGATAAATGAGAGAATATTAATAAATAAATAACCAAAAATCTTTTTATGAGATTTAAATCTAAGATGGTCACAAGAATGTGTTTAAAGTATAAAAATAATTTTTATAAAATTATTTTCTTTAAAATAGATTATTAAATCTATTTATTATAAATTGACAAAATTTAACTTTAATATTTAAAAATATTAAAATTTAATAATTATGAGTTTAAAATTTATATTTCTGTTCTAAACATTCAGAAATAATTTGTATAAAATTTTGGTGCAAAAATACTAAAAATTGGATTTATTATGATTTAATTATGATTAAAACTAAAAAAAATTGATTAAAAATGTTAAATAAATGATTTTTCAGAAATAAAAATCATTTCTGAAAAGTTTAATGTTATAAAAACTTAGAATAAAATTTGTGGAAATTTATAAAATTGTTTTGATATTTTAATGGATTTTTATAAATATAATAGCATAAAATTGATTTAATTATTATAAATATTAAATAAATGAATTTTGGAAAACTAAAAATTGTAGGTGGGACATTTATATCAGATTTGTTAAAAATAATTTTTTTAGAATTTATAAAAGGATTTTGATAATTAAAAACGAATTTATAAAATTAAATGTATTATATATAAGTATTTGGTTTGTTTTAAAGGTTAAATGAAAAAAAGACAAAAAGGGACGCCATGCCGGGACTCGAACCCGGGTGGCATGTGTACAAGGCACCAGACACAACCATCTGGTCCAAGCCAGTGGTTGTGTTTGGTTGTTGTTAGTTTAAATTAAATACACAAACGCGCAGATGTTTCTTCCCAAAAAAAAATTAACTTCGAGCCCTAGAATTCACAATCAATAGAATTACACAACATTAACCCAATTGATCATGGGGTTAATGTTGTGTAGGTTCCGATTAACAAAACCCACCACAAAAATCATACTTACAAATACGTTTAGATACAGAATTGCTCGGTCAAGCTTGAAAACTAATTCGCGATCGTTTATGAAGAACAGGGGATTTTTAGGAGGAATTGAGGATTGGGAAAGGTTATTCGGCGATGTGAGAATGTGATGTGATGCCCAATTTATAATGCTAATGTCTAGATCGTATAATTGGTAGTTTTTTTAATTGTTTGACTTAGGAATAGTCAACACGCGATTGATGGCCAAATTGTGGAATATATGGAACAATTATAATTGCAGAATTAAAGTTTTGAGTGTGTCGGTCACCAATCAACTCGAATTGTTCCAAAATTGAGATTGTATGCGTCAATTAAGGAAGATAAGGATGGTTGACTAATTGGGTTCGCGTGACTGGTTGCAGCGAACAGAAAAAGGAAAGAAAGGATAATTTACGTGGGCTCTTATACAATACGGACTAGAAATAAAACAAAAGATCATCATGGCTAAGCTGGTTGGTGCGTGTGTGTGCTATGTGGTTGGCTCCGGTTCGAAACTCGCGGGGAACACCATTTTTTTTAATAACAGATTTGAGAGTGGAGGGGGCAGTGGGCCGGATCAAGGGAGGGGTGATGGGCTATTGGACTGGGCTTTGAAGGAAAAGGTGGGCTAGGATTGATCTTAGGCATTGTCATGGATTTTTTTTTTATAATAACATCAAAAAAAATTCTGATTTATGTGTTATATTTATTATTATTATTATTATTATTATTATTATTATTATTATTATACATACATATACATATATATATAAGTTGTGAATTAGGAGAATAAAGACTTAGGTACAAATATGAGGGGTTTTTATATTTAAAATTTGGGGAAAATTTTGCGATGTTACAGTCTCCCCTACTTTTGAAAACTTCGTCCCGAAGTTTATTGAAAACACAGGGTTGAAGGGGGTTGGGTAGAAATTAGGACAAGTGTGACCTGACGAATTTTTGTGTTAAGGCACGACATGAATGGAATAATCTGTCTCGAATAATGTGGATAAGCGGCGTGTTACGTGTGAGTTGATTGACTAAGTGAACTACTAGATAACTAGGGCTTACATTTGGTTATCTACTTAAAACCTTGATAGAATTTCACACTACCTTAACGTACCTGTAAATTCATGATTACGTTCTGGACCGCAATCACCAATTTTACCTTACATTAGGGTTTTGCGTCCTTCTATGACTCTTCCGATTGTTGAGCAGGTCTGATAGTCTCCACCAGTCGTTGAGCAGGTGGTAGGGCCTCTCCCGACTGTTGAAAAGACATGATGACCTCTACCAATCGTTGAGTAGATTGTTTGGTAGTCCACTAATTGTTGTACAAGTAAGCAAGTATGATTATATTTATAGCAATCAATTCATATTCAGACAAGCATGCACACAGATGTTATGATATTACTTGAATTTATTACTTGAGTCCAAAAAGTGTCAATACATAGAATTAAAAGCAAACAACGTTCAAATGGTGGGACTTGCTGTTAAGTAGCTGGAGGGTCTTGATCTCGGTTTAGTTTAGGGCATCGGTTACGGTAGTGATTTGGGTCCCCACATTCATAGCATTGACCATAGTTGTATCGATTAGGGTTATCAGCCTGAGCAGGGTTGGTGGGTTGATTGGCATTAGGGTTTGGGGTCTCGCGACATGTGTTGACCAGATGGCCATACCTACCACAATTGGTGCACACGCGACATGCTGAAACAGTGGGATGATGTCGATTGCATGTGTTACACAATGGAAAGTTTCTTGCATAAGGCTTCTTGTTTGAGACTTGTGTAGTGA
The DNA here is from genome assembly GCA_028751855.1 of Ambrosia trifida. Classification (NCBI taxonomy): domain Eukaryota; kingdom Viridiplantae; phylum Streptophyta; class Magnoliopsida; order Asterales; family Asteraceae; genus Ambrosia; species Ambrosia trifida. The sequence goes on from CM054124.1 coordinate 115,427,938, forward strand.
GGTTTACATTAGGATTCCTGGTCTTACGCTTCTGGTTCTTGGTAGTTACCGCGGCCACAATACTTGTTTTCTTGCTTTTCCGAACTAAGATTCCGTTCTTTATGTGATTTCCATTGCCATTTCCATTTCCACTGCCGTTCCCATTCATTGGGATGGCTTGAGCCAACAAGTTAGAAACCAGAGTTGTGATTTGTTGTGCCAATTGTTGAGAAATAATCGTAGCTAGTTGGGCGTCACCTCCATTGTTGTGGTTAGTGTTGTGGTCGTGGTTGTGGTTGCTGCTCTCTTCTTCATGATTGTCACCACTGTTAATGCGAGTGCTGTGGCGTGGAGACATGATCTGTAAGGGACACAATGAAGTATCGATGAGGCATGAAATGAATGAGGTAATATAAGGAATGTAATCATTTATTCATTAATTAAAACGAATAAACGAAAACGTTGACTTATCAAAGATTCTAGATTCTAATAACATATGAAGACATGCTTTAGCCTATAAGTGAACACTCATCCCGAGAATTCCCAGGTAGGCATCCGGGTCCCTCGTCTGATTGGGATATATGCGCAATGCCAGCCTAGACAGAAGACTCAGAATACAGGCGTTCACCCTTCCAGATTGCACGTGTTCGTTATTAAGATCTAGAACTTCGACGAGATCTCAAAGGGGTTCAGGTTAAACCTGAGGAATTTGTCTTATTAGTCTAAGAGTAGATCCACTGACGGAGAGCAACCTTCTCGTAGGAATGAAAGTAGGGATAAGAAGTAGGAGGGAGATAGAGGTTAGCAAGTAAAGAAGTAAGTACTGATTAAGTCCTATGGTTATAGACTAGATTATTTTTTCTAATAACCTAATTCCCTATAACCATGGCTCTGATACCAATCTGTAACACCCCAACCGATGGCGGAAACATCGGGATGTCACGTATTGATGATTGTTCAGTAGCTCATGGTGAATAATAAATTCCATTAAATGATTTAAATGAATTACATACAATTGTTCTAGAATTTGTACATCAAATTGAATAAAACTATACACATATCTTCAAGCATCAATTCAAATCTTCAAGCAAATAGAACCTGAAACATGTTAAGTTGAAAATGTTTTGGGTCAACAAAAGTTGGTGAGAATTACATAGGTTTTTGATAATTGAATAAAAAAATGTTGCGCAATTCATGTGTCATGTCAATCTAGTCCATATGTGAGAACATACTAGAAATAAATCGAGTGCATAACCAACCCTGATGACTGTTATAAAATGATACATCCCATACGCTCATGGTTCACTTGAATATGTTATACGATAACAAACACCCACGCTACCTTTGTAGGAGGCACGTATCCGGGTGGGATTGTCAGTCCAATAGATCTATCAATGTATACCGTCGGCTTGTACGGAGTTAATGATTATGCTAGAATGGTGCTTACTCTAATCATGCTCAAGACATAATGCAACATAGAAAACACATAGACACATTAATGATTGAATTGCATAAATGATGTTGTAACATGTTTCACCCCAAAAACGGTGATAAATAGAAAAGGGGCTATGTAAAACTCACCTTGGTAAAATGTTATATCTGTTGAAAATAGTGTGCTGCCCAAATGTATCAAGTATCACCCTATAATGAGGTAATAAATATGTCTAAGCCTATCGAGTCTACAAATCTATAAGTTTCTAGGGCTTCGAATTGGGGATAAATGCTTGTTTAATTAATATGAAAATTGTTTGATAAATGAGAGAATATTAATAAATAAATAACCAAAAATCTTTTTATGAGATTTAAATCTAAGATGGTCACAAGAATGTGTTTAAAGTATAAAAATAATTTTTATAAAATTATTTTCTTTAAAATAGATTATTAAATCTATTTATTATAAATTGACAAAATTTAACTTTAATATTTAAAAATATTAAAATTTAATAATTATGAGTTTAAAATTTATATTTCTGTTCTAAACATTCAGAAATAATTTGTATAAAATTTTGGTGCAAAAATACTAAAAATTGGATTTATTATGATTTAATTATGATTAAAACTAACAAAAATTGATTAAAAATGTTAAATAAATGATTTTTCAGAAATAAAAATCATTTCTGAAAAGTTTAATGTTATAAAAACTTAGAATAAAATTTGTGGAAATTTATAAAATTGTTTTGATATTTTAATGGATTTTTATAAATATAATAGCATAAAATTGATTTAATTATTATAAATATTAAATAAATGAATTTTGGAAAACTAAAAATTGTAGGTGGAACATTTATATCAGATTTGTTAAAAATAATTTTTTTAGAATTTATAAAAGGATTTTGATAATTAAAAACGAATTTATAAAATTAAATGTATTATATATAAGTATTTGGTTTGTTTTAAAGGTTAAATGAAAAAAAGACAAAAAGGGACGCCATGCCGGGACTCGAACCCGGGTGGCATGTGTACAAGGCACCAGACACAACCATCTGGTCCAAGCCAGTGGTTGTGTTTGGTTGTTGTTAGTTTAAATTAAATACACAAACGCGCAGATGTTTCTTCCCCAAAAAAAATTAACTTCGAGCCCTAGAATTCACAATCAATAGAATTACACAACATTAACCCAATTGATCATGGGGTTAATGTTGTGTAGGTTCCGATTAACAAAACCCACCACAAAAATCATACTTACAAATACGTTTAGATACAGAATTGCTCGGTCAAGCTTGAAAACTAATTCGCGATCGTTTATGAAGAACAGGGGATTTTTAGGAGGAATTGAGGATTGGGAAAGGTTATTCGGCGATGTGAGAATGTGATGTGATTCCCAATTTATAATGCTAATGTCTAGATCGTATAATTGGTAGTTTTTTTAATTGTTTGACTTAGGAATAGTCAACACGCGATTGATGGCCAAATTGTGGAATATATGGAACAATTATAATTGCAGAATTAAAGTTTTGAGTGTGTCGGTCACCAATCAACTCGAATTGTTCCAAAATTGAGATTGTATGCGTCAATTAAGGAAGATAAGGATGGTTGACTAATTGGGTTCGCGTGACTGGTTGCAGCGAACAGAAAAAGGAAAGAAAGTATAATTTACGTGGGCTCTTATACAATACGGACTAGAAATAAAACAAAAGATCATCATGGCTAAGCTGGTTGGTGCGTGTGTGTGCTATGTGGTTGGCTCCGGTTCGAAACTCGCGGGGAACACCATTTTTTTTAATAACAGATTTGAGAGTGGAGGGGGCAGTGGGCCGGATCAAGGGAGGGGTGATGGGCTATTGGACTGGGCTTTGAAGGAAAAGGTGGGCTAGGATTGATCTTAGGCATTGTCATGGATTTTTTTTTATAATAACATCAAAAAAAAATTCTGATTTATGTGTTATTATTATTATTATTATTATTATACATACATATACATATATATATATATATATAAGTTGTGAATTAGGAGAATAAAGACTTAGGTACAAATATGAGGGGTTTTTATATTTAAAATTTGGGGAAAATTTTGCGATGTTACAACAATTGTTGCGCGTCGGGTTTAATGTTTGTTGTTTAATGTTTAATGAAAGTAACCTTTAAAAGAAAAAAATTAAAGTAAAAAATTAACAATCAAAATACAAACATAATTAACCTAATTAAAACGTTAATTAAACATACACCTAATTAAAATATTACTTAAACATAGCTAAAAAAAGAAAGAATACGCAATTGACTCGGGCGAAGAAACGTCACGATCACTATCACGCCCATCCAACCTCTCGTATCGATATCCCTCATTTTGGGTGTCGGGCAAGACATTTCTTCATGCAAATACATTACGTATTCGGCCTTGGGATCAGTTTTATAACCTTCATCCTGGGGGTTTTGCACCATAACCTGTGGGTTTTGCAATATAGGAAGATTGATACGCTCCGACACTTTTACAAAATCTCCAACCCGTATCGCTCCTAGTTGTAGTAGAGCCATTATGTAATCATGTGGGTAAATCAATTCTTCCGTGGACAAATCGTCAAGAAGTTGTGGCTCGTAATATTCAAATGTTGGGGGAGGTTGTGTAGTCGGTGGGTGTGTAGTTGGTTGGTGTGTTGTCGGTGGGTGTGTAGTTTGTTGGTGTGTAACCGGTGGGTTGTTTGTATTTTGGTGGTTTGCGTGGGATGATCGTCGTCGACGATACGCATGGCCATCTCCGAAAACGCTAAAAAAAATTTGGGCCTCGGGCGGAAAAAAATTGGGTCCAAAATTTTGTACAAAGGAATGAATTTTAAAAAACACTAAATATGGTGCTAGAGCCAATGCTTGAACTTGAGACCTCTACATTAAATTTACATGGTTTTTCCAACTCCACTAACAAGACTTTTATGTATAAAACACAAATAAATATCCTAAATATAGAATTTAATATACATATGTAGTTGTATAAAATTGTATGTGTGATACGGTCGGGGCCGGCCATGACGATACGTAGTAAGAAACATGTTGCCACCACCCATATTCATATATGTAGTTGTATAAAATTGTATGTGTGATATGGTGTTTATATAGTGTGGTGAAATTATAAACGGTCAAACAAAAAAATAAAACGTTGGTAAATAGTTTGGTCAAAAAATATGACCGTTTCATTAAATAAATCAACACCACTATGCATTAACTAGAACCAGGATTTGATTCACGAATTCACTACCAGCACCAGTGACCAAATCCGATAATGTCGTGTGTCGTGGATAATTGACACGAGGTAAGAAAAATAAGCAAATCATGGTAGGCGGAGTTGACTCAAGAAATAAATAATGGCAGAGGTGAGGGCATGGCGGAGCGAAGGAGCAAGGATGAGATTGTCCTGAAGGGTGAAACAAGTGTCAAAGAGGTAGATAACAGCTGTGACGGACCAAAAGTTGGAGATGACAAAGACTCCAAGCTGCTGGTGAATCCTATACTCAATTTTTCATTTCAATAAAGTTGGAGAAGAAAACGGAAGCCAAGAATTTGGACGGGACACTAACAGACTCGATTACTTCAGTGTCTCTGCTTTTAATGTCCTTGGAAACGATGATGATCTCTGATTACGGTGGTGGCATGACTCGTGAAGTTGTGGCAGGCCCTTTGTTGGATTGGAGCAGGATAGGAGTGCTGCCAATGGTGGTGGTGGTGGTGGTGAGAGGACTAAAGTAGAGCAGGACATCGGTGGTGGTGATACGTCTCGACAAATTCCGATGAGGGAGGTTGCTAATAATGGTGGTGAAATGGTGGTCAAGACAAGACGCCTGAGCAGGAAAGGGATAGTGGTGGTGAAGGAAAAGGTTTAAGGTGGTGGGAAAAGTGGTGCTACTGTTTCCATTGTGGAAAATAGTTTGGAATAATCACTGTTAAAAACATGATATGAAACTTGTAAAATATGATTTTATTCAAGATCCCAACCCAAATGTTATAAACCCTAATTACAACTGATACAGAGAACACCTCACAACCACTCTCAACAATACAAAGAAAGATTTACAAATAACCTTCTATAGAAATCTACACACTCAACGATTTTCAGATTCAAGATGAATCTGGAAATCAAGCTAGACCTAAAAAACTTGAGAGGATGAGGTTTACGAGAGAAAAATATCAGAGAATGAATGAATGATCTGAGAGAGAGAAAAAACAAGGCTTATATATGAGGCTCTGGAATGTTCTCTCAACAAACACACTTTGAACAATGCCAGCCGTTAGATGAATCACACGGATCATGATCTGAGGGCTGAGAATAGCTTTTATAACAAAGCCAGAGATATGTGGGCCAACACATGGGCTGACCATGTGGGCTGACCATGTGGGCCAATAAACTCCAACTCAACGAGCTAACTTGTTGGGCTGACCATTGCTGGACTCTATTCAGCCTGGACTCTTTTCAGCAACCAATCTACTCAATCTACTCAGCTACATATCATGCACAATCTACTCAATCTACTCAGCTACATATCATGCACAGCTTCTACTTTAGCATCAGCTCATCCATCCAAACAACAATTACCTACAAAGACACTTATGCAACATATCATAGACTTTGTATAAAAGAAAATAAAATTGGACACAAAAGATATTATATTTTTAACACCCCTCCTCAATTTTATTTTCCAAAAAGATTACACAAACTGAGTTGATCACATATCACCTCATGTTGTCCAGGTAAAAGGCCTTTAGTAAACACATCAGATAGTTGATTACTAGAATCAACTTTGATGATGTCTACACTGCCTTTTGCCACTAACTCCCTTAGGAAAAACAAATCTATACCAAAATGCTTTGTTTTGTCATGAAAAACTGGATTCAAGGCAATTGACAAGGCAGATGAACTATCTGTATGCAAGCATACAGGTAATTCAACCTGTATGTCTAATTCCGATAACAAACTTTTGACCCACATTACTTCACAAGCCACAGAACACAAGGCCCTATACTCTGCTTCAGCAGAGGACCTAGAGACTGTTGATTGTTTTTTGCTTTTCCAGGAGACCAAACATCCTCCTAAAAATATACAAAACCCAGTAACAGACCTCCTAGTTTCCTGACATTTCGCCCAATCTGAATCAGCAAAAGCTGATAGATTTAGGTTGTCCTTTTTGGAAAACATAAGTCCTCTACCAGGAGCAGACTTCAAGTATCTCAGAAGTCTAAAAGCAATTTTTAAGTGACCTTGAGTGGGCTTATGCATATATTGGCTTAAGTAATGAACACTATAAGCAATATCAGGTCGAGTATGTGACAAGTATATTAGTTTACCCACAAGTTGTTGATAACCAGTCATATTTTCAACTGGTTTATTATCAGTTTCAACAAGTTTTACTAAAACATGATTTTGCTCTATTGGACAACTAACAGGTTTACAACCTATCATTCCATACTCATCTAATAGCTCAGTACAGTATTTTCTTTGAGTCAAACACAGACCTTCACTAGATTTAATAACCTCAATACCAAGAAAATATTTTAACTCTCCCAAGTCTTTGATTAAAAATTTTGTTTTAAAGAGAGTTTTAATATTTTCTATTTCTTTAATTGAATTTCCAGTGATTATGATATCATCTACATACACAAGCAATACAACAAACAATGATTCACTTTGCTTGACAAACATGGAATAATCACATTTACTTTGTTTAAATCCAAATTCAATTAAAGATTTAACTAACTTTTCATTCCACATTCTGGGTGCCTGTTTCAACCCATACAATGATTTCTTTAATTTACAAACTTTGTTACCTACTACATCACTATAACCCTCAGGGATAGACATATACACATCTTCATATAAATCTCCATACAAGAAAGCATTGTTGATATCTAACTGAAATATTTTCCAATCATTATATACAGCTAAACTAATGATGCATCTTATAGTCACCATTTTGACAACAGGAGAAAAGGTCTCATAATAATCTAACCCCTCCTTCTGACTATAACCCTTAGCAACTAGCCTAGCCTTGTACCTATCAACCTCTCCTGTAGATTTATACTTGATTTTAAAAATCCATTTACACCCTATCTTGTGTCTTCCCTTAGGAAGATCAACAATTTCCCAGGTTTTATTTCTATGAAGAGCTTCAAGCTCTTCATTCATAGCTTTGACCCAGTTTGGATCTTTAACAGCATCTTGAAACCTTTTTGGTTCAATGCTTTTATCCAAACAAGATACAAAACATTTTGCATCAAAATTTAAATTTGAAAAATTAACAGATTTTTCTAAACCATATTTAACCTTTCCTTCAACAATGTAATCACCTAGTTTCCTAGGAAAGACAACTGTTCTAGTAGACCTTCTAGACTGACTCAACTCAACTTCATCAACAGTTGTGTCACCCTTAGAATTCATACTTAGATCATGTTCAGTACTCACATGGGGAGCCTTATCAGTTTCTTTATCACCCCCAATCGGCTGCTGGTCAACAGCCAAGCCATTATTGGTGGTTTTGGATCCAGATTGCTCACCCTCATGTGTTCCCAAATCCCTATTACCTGAAACCCTCCTATCATCATCGGGCTCATTCACATCTAAAGACTGTTGATGATCTGTGTTTTCAAAAGTATCAAAAAAGTTTAAAGTATTAACCTCTTTATTTAAATTTGTTTCAGAAAAACATTTTTCTTTAAAAGGAAAACAGGTTTCAAAAAATTTTACATCTCTGGAAAAGTATATGGTTTTACTTTCCAGACTGTAAACTTTATATCCCTTTTTCTCAAGTGAATAACCAAAAAACACACATTTTTCTGCCCTACTTTCAAGCTTATTTGATTCATTCAAAACTGTACAAAAACACAGACAACCAAAGACTCTAAGATGTTCTAAGAAGGGTTCAAAACCATGAATTAACTCATAGGGAGTCTTTCCATTTAGCACAGATGATGGAATCCTATTAATGATATATGAAGCAGTAAGAACACATTCAGTCCAGAATCTAATAGGAATATTACTTTCAAACAACAAAGATCTAGCAACATTTAACAAATGTCTATGTTTCCTCTCAACCACCCCATTTTGTTGGGGTGTATAGGCACAAGTAGTTTGATGTAAAATACCCTTTTCTCTACAAAAGTTTTTCATTTGATTATTAACAAACTCTAATCCATTATCACTTCTCAAAGTTTTAACAGTACTACTAAACTGATTTGAAACTATTTGAACAAAATCTTTAATATGCTCAAACACTTCAGTTTTATTTTTCATCAAACATACCCACACTGCCCTAGAGTAATCATCTACAATTGTTAAAAAATATTTATGACCTTCTCTATCTGGCACTCTATAGGGTCCCCAAACATCCAAGTGAACTAATTGACCTAAATGAGTTGACTTATGATCACTTAAAGGGAAAGGTTCCCTGTGCTGTTTTGCCCTTTGACAAATTTCACATGGTTCATTATTCATATTGTAATGTTTTAAATCAGGTTTTATTATGTTTAAAACTTGACTGGCAGGGTGTCCCAACCTAGAGTGCCACATATTTAACATATTAATACTGTTAAAGCACACCTTAGAAGACATTTTAGAATTGCCACACATGTACAAACCATCAACCTCTCTACCAGTCACCAGGACTTTCTTTGTTATTAAGTCCCGAACATAACACATATTCTCATCAAACCCAACAAACAACTTATTGTCCCTAGCAAGTTTATGAACAGATAACAGGTTCACACTATATTCAGGTACAACAAGCACATCCTTTAAAATAACATTTTCTGCTAATTTTAACTTTCCAATTTTTGTTACCAAAGCAAATGTTCCATTTGGATGTTTAACTTTTATATTAAAATCTGAAACATCTATGTAGTCAAACAAATCTTTGTCACTATTAACCATGTGCTCATTTGCACCTGAGTCCATTATCCACCCTATCCCAAGTAACTTCCCATTAGCACTAACATGACAGTATATACTAGTACCCACAGAATGAGAACAAAACACATTACCAGCTAGATTGCAAGTAGTGGTGGACTCAGAAGATTTTTCATGCAACAGACTCAGTAGTTTGGACACTTGTTCACTAGTCAAGGTTGTTACAGAATTAGTAGAATCAGAACAAGTATTATTAACTACTGGTTTCTTGCCTTGATACCCTCTAGGTTTTGCCCAATTATGTAACAACCGGCAAAATTAAGGTAATTCCGTACTAATTAATTAAACGCGATTAACGTAATTAACCGTAATTATGTGCTGAATATTTAATTAAGGCCTTAGAAAGATAGGAATTCCCAAATAATGCATAGGAATGCATGAGTTTAATAGCAAAGCATGATAGGATCGTGCGCAGACAAAACTATCCGGTATGGACACTGGCGATTACCCGGTAAAACTGAAATAAGCGAAACGAACACCGGACACCCGGAATATAAAATAAATAATATTTTCACAAAATATTATGAGTTTTGGAAACCCAAAGCCATACGTAAAAGCTTAAAGCACGAATCTCCCGGTAACGAATAAAGTGCGCGTACCGCACCCGATACGCGCGTAACACGTAAATTCACCCGACAAAAACCGAAATAAATTATCAGTAATTTAACTGGACATAATTTTATAAATATTAACGGTATTTTAATATCGAGGGAAAACGCGACAAAAATTCAAGGAATACCCGGGCGGTACCCGGAAGGGACTTGCTTAAGCATAATGTGAAGAGTTAATTAGCAAAGTGGACCCCACCAAGAGCCCATAGGGGGGCCGGCCAAGGGCCACTTAGAGTGGGAGTTCACTTAAGTTTTTCTAAAATCTCTTCCAAATCATTTGTAATGATGAGGATGCATGTAATAAGATTGGACAAGAGAATTAACCCAATCATTTCTCCTCTCTCTCTCTTAAACTCGGCCAAACACCCTCCTAAATCTCCCAAAGATTTCATTTGTAATCTTACTAAATCCTTCCATATCTTCCATAATCTAGCTAAGATATTGAGTGATCTTGGAGATTTGAAAGAAGATTATATAGATACATACATACACCCACTTGAAGCAAAACACAAAAATTTCTTCTCCTCTTTTCTTCTTGGCCGTGGGTTTACACCCCTACATTAACAATTCTCTTTCAATTTTTATACTTCCAAATCACCTCTAGATCATCATCCTTCAAAACCCCTTCTTGTGTGTTAAGAGCTTGGAGCATAACCCACTTGGAAGAACACACTAAACCACACCCAAAATCCAAGATTTTGTCTTCCCTAGCCTTGAGCTAGTTGTAAGTCTTGCATTGTTTTATTAATTTAAATATTTTGTTTTTGTGCTATGATGCAAGTTGTACAATGTGGGTAATAAAAATGAGTTCTAAAGAAGTAATGGGTTTTTATTAAAAATGAAGATGAGAGAATAATATTATGATGAAAACTTAGTTATTTTTAATAAAAGTAATATTTTGATGAAAGTAGTATAATAAGAAACACGTTTGGATGATTGAAGATGAGAAAAGCAATATTTTGAAAAGTGACTTGAATATGATGAAAAGTGGTTTTAATCATCTTAGGATGATATAATAAAGTCATAAAAATATTAAAATGGATTAGAAAGCCATAGATGGAAAAACTAGTTCTTCAAAGTCCACTCACTTAGATGAGTAAAAATTTGATGTTTTGGATAAAGATATGAAATAAACATGTTATTAATATCTAGAATGGATTAGAAGAAACATTAAAGGTAAAAAGGAGTAAAAACAACTAAACATGGTGAAAATGATTCTTCAAAGTCCACTAAAGTGGAAGAAAAATAATAACCATGAAAGATTTAGGGAAAAATGCAACAAGTATAAGTTAAAGGACTAATATGGCAACTTTGGAAGTTGAGGGACTAAAATAAATATTTTAGAAACTATTAGTCCAAGAACACAATAATGGAAAGATTGGTGTCAAAAAGTGTAAGTAAGAATTTTACAAGGTTGATTTGGTAAATAATAATAGCCTACTTGGGCATTTTAAGTAAAAAGTATATTTTTATAAAATGGACGTTTTATAAAAATAAATGGAGTAACGTGAGTATTTTATAAAGTAAGATTTTATAAAATAAATACTTGGAAAGACTTGTACAAAAATAAGGTACTTTTATATAAATGGGAATATAAAAGCATCGGAAACGTTTTTGGTAACAAGTTGGACGAGTCGGACTAAAACGTACATAATATATTTTTGCGAGAGATAAACGTTCGGAATCGGAAGTTGGAACAATACTTCCATGAGAACGCACAACGGAAATAAATATGGAAAACGCTAACTAACAAACTTAGTTGCACGAACCAACGTAAACGGACGTATTACGTCGAGATAAAAAATATACATATATATTTTACGGAAATAAAATATATATAACAAGGGTGAAACGTGCGCAACACTTTCCTAAGTGTAGTAACAATATTCGTGGGAAAAGAGAAACATAACGTAACAAACTAAAAACGCTAAACGACACATGAACTTAACAAGTAGTATCCACGCGATGGTATATGTACATATACTCGTTTCCGACGGAATTCTAGTACATCTATTTAAATGGGAAAATAGATGTGCGAGAAGGAAAACCGAGACGAGTAGATGAGATATATCTACGAACGCGTGAATACCGACAAGATTCTAGTACATTTATTTAAATGGGAAAATAAATGTACGGTATGATAAGTCTAGTCGGGCGTTAAGATTATGTTACCAAACGACAAAGACTTAGCATATTTATTTAAATGGGAAAATAAATATGTGGCAAAGTAAGTCGGGTCGGTTAATAAGAAAACACTTTATATTGAGCGAAAAGATCCTAAGTATAATTATTTAAATGGGAAAATAATTATACGTTGGGTGGAGTCGTGTCAAGTAAAATGTTGTACAAGTCATAAAGAATAATTATAAGAATAATATATGACTTGCAAGGAAAGGGTAATCCATCGCCATTGAACCTAGGATACGAAACTATTAAACGGGAATCGGGATAAAGACGTGGTCGGGAAGTTGAGTGTACAACTTGCCAAGGCACATACACCATAGGTGTAAGTGACTTATACGCCTAGAACCTTTGTAGGTACGGGATCACAAACTTTACTATTTTCTTTGAGCCGAGCACAGTTACAGGTGAGTCTCACGGCCCCATTTCTAAACTATTTAACGTTTTTACGGGGGAAAGATATGTTGGGATTGTATGACGGGTTGGATACTTGAGTAAAGATCGCCACTCGGGGTTGAGACCTCCCCACTATAATCATTTATTCAGGAATGAGAAACCAGAGGGATATTTGGATAGTACTATTGGTGCCCGACAAGGCCCACCCCTAATCGATAGCGTCGATTATGCATCGGCGTATGCCTGGGGTGCACTTATTCTGAAATAAAGTCGTAGGAATACCGAGTAACGACTTTGGGCGGGGGCATTATTAATTGTCTTGGTTTGGTTATAGGCTCAAGTAAATTGTAGGACTTTGCAACTCCTATAAATGTCATAACAAGGATATTCCCACTTTATAAAGACTTATTAAATTAAAACCTGTGAACTCACCAATATTTATATATTGACGATTTTCAAACATATCTTTCAGGTAATTGATTGATGGAAGTTAGCATGGCGAGCAGGGTCGGGGATGTCTCCAAATTGGGCGTTGGAAATGTCGTGACGGGGTCTTATCTCTTTATTCCATGGATTTAGGGATAAAGGGAGAAGCCTCTTTATCGTTTTCGAAAACAATTTATGATTATGTATTAACAATTTGACATGATTATTAGCATTAAATAAATGCCCGTTTTCTAATTAATATTGTGCTTTGCATTAAACTTGGCTTAATACTTTTGAACCGTCGCGCCACGTGTTTCCGCCTTAGACGTGGTGTGACAGAAAGTGGTATCAGAGCCAAGGTTATAGCGAATTAGCATTTTAAAAAAATCTAAACTATAACCGGATATGGTTCAAAATCTTTCAAAGTAAATGCGAAACGCAATAAAGTAAATTTTCCAACGACCAATTGGGTATATGGAGATTCCGACCAAGCTAGCCATGGTAAGTATACGTATTATTTTTGTGTTAGAAGGTTAGGAAGAGTACCTTAGATATGTGCCTTAACTACCTAACGAATAATACTTAAATATTAGTACGGTTCTTTTGCCAGGATGTCGAACGCAGGGAGCGTAGCACCGAGCTACGACAGTAGCCTCCAGATCATCCCAGCACCACCAGCGGAGCCGATCGAGGTGGTGATACTCGATCCCGAGGACGATGAGATGGACGTTGATGTCGCCATGGAGGGCGCCGACGGAGATAGCTCCGACGAGACGGACCCTAGCGAGGACCCAGGATGGGCCCCCGCTGGAGACGACATGGCCGCCGTGGCCGACCTACCGATGGCCGAGGCCGACTTACCTCTAGTGCCATTCCAGGCAGCACCACTGCCAGCACTACCTATCCGCGCCGTCAGGGACTTCCCTGTAGGTTGCGCAGGTCCTTCGAGACCTATCCCTACACGGTCGGAGACTGTCGAGTCTCCGTACGACCGACACACACCAGTCGACCGTGAGCCTTTACCCACCCCACCTATCCCCGTTCCCTCTGGCATGAGGCTTGTGCCTGTCTGCCGGGGACACAACGGGTGGATCTCCGATGACTCTGACGATGAGTCAACTGCGTCGGTGGAGCACATTGCTGTGCCTATCCCACCAGCAGGCCAGGAGGAGCACGTTGCTCCGATGACAGGGCATGCTACCACTACCCCAGCCACCTTACCTACCATGCCCGAGCCCATACCACAGGATGGGCCAGCTTCTACTGGGCACATCCTTGAGGGCAGCTCAGCCCGCAGCTCTGAGTTGCACCGAGCAGGATTGGCAGCTCATGCCACTGCTAGCCCTCCTACCCCTACCACTGTGATGTCTACTTTAGAGTGGGTCACTGTCACCCAGCCACTCATGGTTCCACTCGCCGAGCTTATAGTCCCCTCACCCTTATCCACGACACTACCCATCACCACTTTTCCCACACTACCACCCCTACCCGAGATGCTCCATACCCCACCACCTGCACCATTCAGTATGGATGCAGGAGCCCCATTTGTGACACCCCCATTTGCACCGTATACTCTAGGTGCAGGAGACCCATACCAGGTACCACCCTACTGCTTCACTGGATTACCGGGCTTTGCCCCACCCTTCACCCCACTACCCATACCCGATATCGTCGGCCCGTCTCAGCCGACATACACTGACATCCCCGGGCCGTCACAGCCCCACGGGATGGCCCCACTGTCAGGACCCGCATGGTCCACGGTGATCTCGCTGGAGAGAGATTTCCAGACCCTCACCGACACGGTGCAGCGCACCGTGAGTCAGATGGAGCAGCAGGCCCAGCTCATGTGGGCCAGGATCATTGATGCCAGGGATGCACTGGCACATTACGCTGAGGAGCTGCTGAGTATGGATGCTCATTGTGGCCTTACGGGCGACGCACACTTTGCGCATCGCCAATTCTTGTACGATCGCATTATGGCGATCAGTATGACCATCAGCATGTGCGCACCTCAGTACCAGTACCAGCACCCGCCGCCGCCACCGCCACAGTAGCATCAGGGACGTTTTGGGAGATCACTCGCGGACATAGCAGTAGTAGTAGTAGTATGATAGCACAGCATGGGTTATAGCACCCATCTGCATTTTTTGCCTAGCCGAGCGGGATTGTGCCGGCATATGACATTATATTTCTAGTGTATTTCAAAGAGCAATGTAAGAGGAAGGTATCCTCGGTTTTTGTTATTATGAACAAATCATTGTACTTGGTATTGAAATTAATGAAAGTTTTGTTATGGTAAAATATGTGTTGTGATTATCTACGATTATTATTACTTATTCTGTTTATGTTGTGATTGCGTGTTGTTGTTATGGTGATTATTGTGTTCATATGATGTGTGGTTGTTTATACTATATATGTGATGATATTGTATGAATGATTGTTGGAAATTAACCTTGGATATTGGTTATTGAAGAAACATGGCACCAGCCACAAGAAGCAACAGTGGGAATGAAAGACTACCCACGACACCTGAAGAGCTTGAAACCCTAGTTTCGGGACGTATCGCTCAGGCTCTCGCAGAACACAATGCCACGCGCACCGAAAGGTCGCGAGACCGAACCGGGAGCGACAGACGCGAAACCTCCCCTACTGGTAAGAAGACGTCGGGTATATGCGACAGGAGTCTTCGTGAAAACTCCTACCTTATATTTAACATTGCTTTATTATTGCAGAAACGGCCTCACGAGAACGTGGCTGCACGTTTAAAGCTTTCCTGGACTGCAAACCACTGAACTTCAGCGGCACTGAAGGTTCTGTCGGACTAGTCAAATGGTTCGAGAAAACCGAAGCTGTGATCCGTATTAGCAGCTGTACCCCACGACAAGCTGTCATGTATGCCACCAACCTGTTCCTGGACCAAGTTCTGACCTGGTGGAACAACCAAGTGCAGACACTGGGAGATGATGCTGCTTACTCCATATCATGGTTGGAGTTGAAAGAACTAATGATCGCCGAGTACTGCCCGGCAAGTGAAGTGCAGAAGCTAGAGACTGAGTTCTGGAACCTCACCATGGTTGGACCGGACGTAGCTGGTTACACGTCCAGATTCCATGACCTCTCCCGGTTAGTGCCTCGCCTGGTCACCCCGGAAAGCAAAAAGGTGGAAAGATACCTCTTCGGACTGGCACCACAGATACGCGGCATGGTCACTGCTTCCAAGCCTACAACCATGCGCGAAGCTATCGACCTCGCCTTGAGCCTCACTGAAGACGCCATCCGAATGGGCACTCTAATCCGGAAAGTGTCAGGGTTGAAACTTACTGAGTCCAGCAGTGTTGAGGGTAAGAATCTGGGTACAAGTTCAGCCGTTGGGTCAAGTGAACAGGGAAATAGGCCAAGGTTTGGGAAGCGTAAGCGCGACGAGAGGAAGAAGGATGGATCATCAGGTTCAGGGAAGAAGGGAAAAGGGTATGTGGCCACTGGACGTGGAAATAATGGGAAGCAAGGTTATCAGGGCAAGAACGAAGTAATCTGCGGTAAGTGCCGTCGTTCGGGGCACAAGACTGAAGACTGCAGATCAGGAGCGCCAAAGAACAGTGGAGCGAGGCCCTGTTTCTCATGTGGATCGCTCGATCATTGGAAGAGGGACTGCCCCAAACTTAACAACCAAGCCCGTGGGCGAGCGTTCGTGATTGGTGCCGGTGACGCACGACAAGACCCTAATGTGGTCACTGGTACGTTCCCTCTAAATGGTCATTATGCTTCAGTATTGTTTGATACTGGCGCCGATTTTAGCTTCGTATCTGTCGAATTTAAAAGATTACTTGGTTTAAAGACTAGTAAGCTAGACACACCATATTCCATTGAACTAGCTAACGGTAAGACTATAGAAACTCGAGAGGTAGCAAAGGGTTGTAAGTTGGATCTCTGTGGTCATGAGTTTGACATTGACCTATTACCAGTCGTACTGGGTAGCTTTGACATAGTCGTTGGCATGGATTGGCTATCCGCACACCGCGCCATCGTCGTGTGCAATGACAAAGTAATTCAAGTTCCCCTCGCGAGCGGTAAAACCCTATCGATTCAAGGGGAAAGGCGTGGAACGCCACTGAGAATTATTACCAGCATGAAAGCCAGGAAGTGCCTAAGGAAAGGTCTCGTCGCATTCTTGGCGCACGTGGTAGACAAGAAGGCCGACGAGCGAAAGCTAGAAGACATTCCGATAGCCAGAGACTTTCCAGATGTGTTCCCAGAAGACTTGCCAGGATTGCCACCACCCCGACAAGTCGAGTTTCGTATCGACCTTGTTCCAGGAGCAGCACCGGTAGCGCGATCACCATATCGCCTAGCTCCTTCGGAGATGCAGGAATTGTCTGAACAACTGCAAGAGTTGTTGGACAAAGGTTTCATAAGACCAAGCTTCTCACCTTGGGGAGCTCCCGTCTTATTCGTGAAGAAGAAGGATGGCACTTTTCGAATGTGCATTGACTATCGGGAACTGAACAAGCTGACTATTAAAAATCGCTATCCTCTTCCCAGGATCGACGATTTGTTTGATCAACTTCAAGGATCCAGTTTCTACTCCAAGATCGACCTAAGGTCCGGTTATCATCAGTTACGTATTCAAGAAGAAGACGTGCCAAAAACAGCATTCAGGACTCGTTATGGGCACTATGAGTTTCTGGTTATGCCTTTCGGTTTAACTAACGCACCAGCTGTTTTCATGGACTTGATGAACCGAGTGTGCAAACCATACTTGGACAAATTTGTTATTGTCTTCATTGATGACATCTTGATCTACTCACGCACGAAGGAGGAACACGAGGAACATCTCCGATTAATCCTCGAGGTACTTCGCAAAGAGAAGCTCTATGCTAAGTTTTCAAAATGTGATTTTTGGATTCGAGAGGTTCACTTCTTAGGCCACGTGGTGAATGAAAAAGGTATACATGTCGATCCCGCCAAGATCGAAGCAATTAAGAATTGGGACGCCCCTAGAACGCCTACTGAAGTACGACAATTTCTTGGCCTTGCGGGTTACTACAGAAGGTTCATCGAGAACTTTTCTAAAATAGCACAGTCCTTAACAATGCTAACCCAAAAGGATAAGAAGTTTGAATGGACGGAAAAGCAGGAAGCAGCGTTTCAGTTGCTGAAGGATAAGTTATGTGGTGCACCAATACTAGCACTCCCCGATGGTACAGAAGACTTCGTAGTTTACTGTGACGCCTCTCATCAGGGATTGGGTTGTGTATTGATGCAGCGAGAGAAGGTCATAGCCTATGCTTCCAGACAGCTAAAACTTCACGAGAAGAATTACACCACACACGATCTGGAACTAGGAGCCGTGGTATTCGCACTCAAGATATGGAGACATTATCTGTACGGAACCAAATGTACGATCTTCACCGATCATAAAAGCTTGCAGCACATCTTTGACCAGAAGGAATTGAACATGCGACAACGGAGATGGGTCGAATTATTGAACGATTACGATTGTGAGATAAAGTACCATCCCGGGAAGGCAAACGTCGTAGCCGATGCCTTGAGTCGCAAGGAACGGGTTAAGCCACTGCGTGTCCGAGCTTTGGGTCTAACCATCCACACGAACCTGACTGATCGGATTCGTGAAGCTCAAACTAACGCTCTTAAACCCGAGAATGTCAAAGGAGAAAGATTGCGAAAGATGGTTGAGTCACTGGAGCCAAAAGCGGATCAAGCTCTGTATTTTATGAATAGAATTTGGGTACCAGTGTACGGTGGATTGCGTGAACTGATATTAGCCGAAGCCCACAGTTCGCGATATTCAGTTCACCCTGGAGCAGACAAGATGTTCCATGATTTGAAGGAATTTTACTGGTGGCCAAACTTCAAGAGAGATATAGCGGCGTATGTTGCGCGATGTTTGACTTGCGCAAAGGTCAAGGCCGAGCACCAGAGACCATCCGGATTGCTCCAGCAACCGGAAATACCGGAATGGAAATGGGAAAGGATCACTATGGACTTCATCACCAAATTGCCCAAGACAGCAAGCGGCCATGACATGATCTGGGTAATCGTTGATCGATTGACAAAATCGGCACACTTCCTCCCCATTCGCGAAACGGATAAGTTGGAGAAACTAACCCGTTTGTACATTAAGGAAGTTGTGTCAAAGCACGGTGTACCTATTTCAATCATCTCCGATCGAGATAGTCGTTTCACCTCAAGATTTTGGGAAAGTTTGAATAAAGCCCTAGGTACTCGCCTTGACATGAGTACCGCATATCATCCACAAACCGATGGTCAGAGTGAACGAACCATCCAGACCCTGGAGGATATGCTACGGGCATGCGCAATCGATTTCAGCGGAAATTGGGATACTCACTTGCCACTGGTAGAGTTTTCGTATAACAACAGCTACCACACGAGCATTCAAGCTGCACCTTTTGAAGCTCTATATGGACGCAAGTGCAGATCGCCTCTATGTTGGGCCGAAGTTGGCGAAAAGCAACTTACCGGGCCCGAAATTGTTCAAGAAACGACGGATAAGGTCTTTCTGATAAGAGAACGTCTCAAAGCGGCGCGTGACCGACAGAAAAGCTACGCAGACATGAGGAAGAAGCCTTTGGAATTCCAAGTCGGAGACAGGGTCCTACTAAAGGTGTCACCGTGGAAATGTGTCGCGCGTTTCGGGAAACGCGGAAAACTAAACCCACGATATGTTGGACCATTTGAAATCCTGTCCAGAGTAGGCCCCGTAGCATACAAGCTCAAGTTGCCACAAGAACTTAACGGCGTACACGACACGTTCCACGTGTCGAACTTGAAAAAGTGCTTATCCGACGAGACCCTCATCATCCCCGCAGACGAAATCCACATTGACGACAAGTTACACTTCGTCGAAGAGCCAATCGAAGTAACCGATTGGAAGGTCCAAAAACTAAGACGCAGTAAGATCAGACTGGTCAAAGTGCGTTGGAATGCCAAGCGTGGACCGGAGTTCACATGGGAAAGGCTGGACCAGATGAAGCAAAAGTATCCCGCCCTATTTAAGAAGACCCCTATACCGGAGAACTCAAAGTGAATTCCGGGACGGAATTCTCTTAACGGGGGGAGAATGTAACAACCGGCAAAATTAAGGTAATTCCGTACTAATTAATTAAACGCGATTAACGTAATTAACCGTAATTATGTGCTGAATATTTAATTAAGGCCTTAGAAAGATAGGAATTCCCAAATAATGCATAGGA
Source organism: Ambrosia trifida (assembly GCA_028751855.1). Lineage (NCBI taxonomy): Eukaryota > Viridiplantae > Streptophyta > Magnoliopsida > Asterales > Asteraceae > Ambrosia > Ambrosia trifida. The sequence goes on from CM054124.1 coordinate 115,448,145, forward strand.
ATGCATGAGTTTAATAGCAAAGCATGATAGGATCGTGCGCAGACAAAACTATCCGGTATGGACACTGGCGATTACCCGGTAAAACTGAAATAAGCGAAACGAACACCGGACACCCGGAATATAAAATAAATAATATTTTCACAAAATATTATGAGTTTTGGAAACCCAAAGCCATACGTAAAAGCTTAAAGCACGAATCTCCCGGTAACGAATAAAGTGCGCGTACCGCACCCGATACGCGCGTAACACGTAAATTCACCCGACAAAAACCGAAATAAATTATCAGTAATTTAACTGGACATAATTTTATAAATATTAACGGTATTTTAATATCGAGGGAAAACGCGACAAAAATTCAAGGAATACCCGGGCGGTACCCGGAAGGGACTTGCTTAAGCATAATGTGAAGAGTTAATTAGCAAAGTGGACCCCACCAAGAGCCCATAGGGGGGCCGGCCAAGGGCCACTTAGAGTGGGAGTTCACTTAAGTTTTTCTAAAATCTCTTCCAAATCATTTGTAATGATGAGGATGCATGTAATAAGATTGGACAAGAGAATTAACCCAATCATTTCTCCTCTCTCTCTCTTAAACTCGGCCAAACACCCTCCTAAATCTCCCAAAGATTTCATTTGTAATCTTACTAAATCCTTCCATATCTTCCATAATCTAGCTAAGATATTGAGTGATCTTGGAGATTTGAAAGAAGATTATATAGATACATACATACACCCACTTGAAGCAAAACACAAAAATTTCTTCTCCTCTTTTCTTCTTGGCCGTGGGTTTACACCCCTACATTAACAATTCTCTTTCAATTTTTATACTTCCAAATCACCTCTAGATCATCATCCTTCAAAACCCCTTCTTGTGTGTTAAGAGCTTGGAGCATAACCCACTTGGAAGAACACACTAAACCACACCCAAAATCCAAGATTTTGTCTTCCCTAGCCTTGAGCTAGTTGTAAGTCTTGCATTGTTTTATTAATTTAAATATTTTGTTTTTGTGCTATGATGCAAGTTGTACAATGTGGGTAATAAAAATGAGTTCTAAAGAAGTAATGGGTTTTTATTAAAAATGAAGATGAGAGAATAATATTATGATGAAAACTTAGTTATTTTTAATAAAAGTAATATTTTGATGAAAGTAGTATAATAAGAAACACGTTTGGATGATTGAAGATGAGAAAAGCAATATTTTGAAAAGTGACTTGAATATGATGAAAAGTGGTTTTAATCATCTTAGGATGATATAATAAAGTCATAAAAATATTAAAATGGATTAGAAAGCCATAGATGGAAAAACTAGTTCTTCAAAGTCCACTCACTTAGATGAGTAAAAATTTGATGTTTTGGATAAAGATATGAAATAAACATGTTATTAATATCTAGAATGGATTAGAAGAAACATTAAAGGTAAAAAGGAGTAAAAACAACTAAACATGGTGAAAATGATTCTTCAAAGTCCACTAAAGTGGAAGAAAAATAATAACCATGAAAGATTTAGGGAAAAATGCAACAAGTATAAGTTAAAGGACTAATATGGCAACTTTGGAAGTTGAGGGACTAAAATAAATATTTTAGAAACTATTAGTCCAAGAACACAATAATGGAAAGATTGGTGTCAAAAAGTGTAAGTAAGAATTTTACAAGGTTGATTTGGTAAATAATAATAGCCTACTTGGGCATTTTAAGTAAAAAGTATATTTTTATAAAATGGACGTTTTATAAAAATAAATGGAGTAACGTGAGTATTTTATAAAGTAAGATTTTATAAAATAAATACTTGGAAAGACTTGTACAAAAATAAGGTACTTTTACATAAATGGGAATATAAAAGCATCGGAAACGTTTTTGGTAACAAGTTGGACGAGTCGGACTAAAACGTACATAATATATTTTTGCGAGAGATAAACGTTCGGAATCGGAAGTTGGAACAATACTTCCATGAGAACGCACAACGGAAATAAATATGGAAAACGCTAACTAACAAACTTAGTTGCACGAACCAACGTAAACGGACGTATTACGTCGAGATAAAAAATATACATATATATTTTACGGAAATAAAATATATATAACAAGAGTGAAACGTGCGCAACACTTTCCTAAGTGTAGTAACAATATTCGTGGGAAAAGAGAAACATAACGTAACAAACTAAAAACGCTAAACGACACATGAACTTAACAAGTAGTATCCACGCGATGGTATATGTACATATACTCGTTTCCGACGGAATTCTAGTACATCTATTTAAATGGGAAAATAGATGTGCGAGAAGGAAAACCGAGACGAGTAGATGAGATATATCTACGAACGCGTGAATACCGACAAGATTCTAGTACATTTATTTAAATGGGAAAATAAATGTACGGTATGATAAGTCTAGTCGGGCGTTAAGATTATGTTACCAAACGACAAAGACTTAGCATATTTATTTAAATGGGAAAATAAATATGTGGCAAAGTAAGTCGGGTCGGTTAATAAGAAAACACTTTATATTGAGCGAAAAGATCCTAAGTATAATTATTTAAATGGGAAAATAATTATACGTTGGGTGGAGTCGTGTCAAGTAAAATGTTGTACAAGTCATAAAGAATAATTATAAGAATAATATATGACTTGCAAGGAAAGGGTAATCCATCGCCATTGAACCTAGGATACGAAACTATTAAACGGGAATCGGGATAAAGACGTGGTCGGGAAGTTGAGTGTACAACTTGCCAAGGCACATACACCATAGGTGTAAGTGACTTATACGCCTAGAACCTTTGTAGGTACGGGATCACAAACTTTACTATTTTCTTTGAGCCGAGCACAGTTACAGGTGAGTCTCACGGCCCCATTTCTAAACTATTTAACGTTTTTACGGGGGAAAGATATGTTGGGATTGTATGACGGGTTGGATACTTGAGTAAAGATCGCCACTCGGGGTTGAGACCTCCCCACTATAATCATTTATTCAGGAATGAGAAACCAGAGGGATATTTGGATAGTACTATTGGTGCCCGACAAGGCCCACCCCTAATCGATAGCGTCGATTATGCATCGGCGTATGCCTGGGGTGCACTTATTCTGAAATAAAGTCGTAGGAATACCGAGTAACGACTTTGGGCGGGGGCATTATTAATTGTCTTGGTTTGGTTATAGGCTCAAGTAAATTGTAGGACTTTGCAACTCCTATAAATGTCATAACAAGGATATTCCCACTTTATAAAGACTTATTAAATTAAAACCTGTGAACTCACCAATATTTATATATTGACGATTTTCAAACATATCTTTCAGGTAATTGATTGATGGAAGTTAGCATGGCGAGCAGGGTCGGGGATGTCTCCAAATTGGGCGTTGGAAATGTCGTGACGGGGTCTTATCTCTTTATTCCATGGATTTAGGGATAAAGGGAGAAGCCTCTTTATCGTTTTCGAAAACAATTTATGATTATGTATTAACAATTTGACATGATTATTAGCATTAAATAAATGCCCGTTTTCTAATTAATATTGTGCTTTGCATTAAACTTGGCTTAATACTTTTGAACCGTCGCGCCACGTGTTTCCGCCTTAGACGTGGTGTGACAAATTAGGATATCCAATTACTTCCCAACATTTTTCAATTGTATGACCAGTCTTATTACATTGTGTACATTTCAAATGCTGATTAGAACCTTTATTAACCTTTTTATTATTCAAAAAATTTTCACCAGTTTGCCCTACTTTAGACAAGAAACCAACAGTTGGAGTAGTCTTATTGGAACTACTAGAGTTCCTATGAGACTCCTCTCTGGACACTAAGGCAAAAGCCTCTTTAACTGATGGTAATTCAGATCTAAGTAACAAATTTGTTCTAACATTTTGGTACACATTATCAAGACCCATCAAGAATTGCATTAACTTTATCATATGATTATAGTTATTGAATTCTTTAGATGCATCACATACACATGAAGGTAACTGCAAAATCTGATCAAGTTGCATCCACATAATATTCAATTTGTGATAATAATCAGACACAGATGCACCATTTTGACTAAAGGAATTTATCTGTTGATACAAATTAAACACAACAGAACCATCTATTTTATTATAGGTTTCTTTTAAATCCCTCCAAACCTCAGATGCAAGTTTGGAGTATACTTGTCCCATGTAAAGTTCTTCAGATATAGAGTTAAGTATCCAAGTTAAGACGACAGAGTTACATCTGTCCCATTGTCTAGCTAAAACAAGATCATCAGTAGGTTTAATACAATCACCATTTATAAATCCTAGCTTGTTTTTAACTTGTAATCCTAAGATCATAGCATTAGCCCATATAGTGTAATTCTCAGTTCCTTTTAGCTTAATACTAATGATAGTAAGATTAGTGGAATCACTAGCATGTAAGTACAACGGATCACTAGCACCGAGTTTGCTAATTAGTGTAACATTATTCACAACTGTATTATTATTAGGGTCAACCACAGGACCATGGTCATCAGTCATGATTACAACAGCAAACAAGAACAATCACAGATATACAAGTACACAGAAAGTCAAACAACACCAATCACAGAAACTATCACACAAGAACTTAAGATCAAAAAGAATCAACACACAGACAACAGCAAGTATATAAATGGCGAAGCCAAGTGGGTGATCCCGATCGTCGGTTCGTCACTCAATGGTGCCGACGCAGGTCCTCACAAGGGAGCCTCTAGAGACCTAGACCAACCTTAAAGCTAAACAGAGACTCAAGCTCTGTACAACAGACTCCTTAGGACAAAAGACTCTAAAAGAATGTAAATCAGAACAATCTCACCGAGGGGGGGGGGGGCAAGTTAGGGTTCTCCAATAACTCGTAATGTCACAACCTTCACTTAGGGTTGTAACATCAGAGAGCAAAGAATAAGCCTCCAACTGTCCACTATCCAGATCCAAGCTTCTATTATTATCAGAAACCCTAGATCTGACCAGATAGCACAAGATCCAACGTATGGCACAGATCGAGATAGATCTATTCCAGCAAACCAAGAACAGACTAATCAATATACCAACAGATCCTGAAACAGGACAAGAGATCCAGGATCAAGATCTAGAATAATACGAGCGGAAGACGTCAAACTCAAAGCCTATAGGCTCTGATACCATGTTAAAAACATGATATGAAACTTGTAAAATATGATTTTATTCAAGATCCCAACCCAAATGTTATAAACCCTAATTACAACTGATACAGAGAACACCTCACAACCACTCTCAACAATACAAAGAAAGATTTACAAATAACCTTCTATAGAAATCTACACACTCAACGATTTTCAGATTCAAGATGAATCTGGAAATCAAGCTAGACCTAAAAAACTTGAGAGGATGAGGTTTACGAGAGAAAAATATCAGAGAATGAATGAATGATCTGAGAGAGAGAAAAAACAAGGCTTATATATGAGGCTCTGGAATGTTCTCTCAACAAACACACTTTGAACAATGACAACCGTTAGATGAATCACACGGATCATGATCTGAGGGCTGAGAATAGCTTTTATAACAAAGCCAGAGATATGTGGGCCAACACATGGGCTGACCATGTGGGCTGACCATGTGGGCCAATAAACTCCAACTCAACGAGCTAACTTGTTGGGCTGACCATTGCTGGACTCTATTCAGCCTGGACTCTTTTCAGCAACCAATCTACTCAATCTACTCAGCTACATATCATGCACAGCTTCTACTTTAGCATCAGCTCATCCATCCAAACAACAATTACCTACAAAGACACTTATGCAACATATCATAGACTTTGTATAAAAGAAAATAAAATTGGACACAAAAGATATTATATTTTTAACAATCACGGTTACATCAAATATTATTATTATTGTTATATGCAGATTTTTTTTTTATTTTTATGGTGTCCATTAGTTTTAAGTATGGATGGAACACTATACACAACTTGGGGATATCACTTGTTTTTTTAATAAAGTGGTTTTCGCAAATTTTGTGCCTTTTATTCCGGCACTTATTATTAAGGTCGTGTGCTAATTTGCATGGTGAGCAAATTACAATTACGTGTAGACACCTAAGATGAAATTGGGTTGAAAGGTTCAAACTAGTGAAAAGTCCCCTGAATACGCGTAAACCCTTTAGAAACGCTTTATTTCAAACTTCAAAGTCGAATGCGTAACAACAATACAGTTTTTGTGTCGTATTTAAAACATTCATTCATTATATAAACTTAGACATATGAAGGTAAGGTTGCAGGTGTGGTGTTTACTGGTCAGTCCTCCTGTTTTTGCCCGTAATCCAATCCACTAGATAAGCCCACTTTGCCAAATATACTATCCTATGCAACCATTAAACATCTTAACCTTTCTGATTGATTAACAAGCCAAATGCTTTCTAGTTCAAAGTTTATACACAACACAATGCTTCACTATTAGAAACCAAACCTTCAAACTGAACTCCGACACACCACCAGAGCACAAACACTTAAGCCGGTTTCCATACAAGCTGGTAAAGCCAAGCTTCTTGCAGCCGCGCAAGAACATTACCTGTGTTTATATCTATCTTCTAACAAACTTTCTTCGCATAGATCCTTCAAATTTGAAACTGCATACTTATTTGCAGCACCTAAAAGTGCAAGTCGGTGCTTCCAGAAATCCTCTTCTGTTATGGTTCCATACAAGTAAGAAAGAAGGGCGGTGCATGACTCAAGGGACATGTCTTGGATATGAATGGTGGATGATGTTTTTTCCTTGAGGTCGTGTTGGAACATGCTGTGGAAAACTGGAGAACTTGCAGAAAGAATTGCTTTGTGAGCTTTTAGCGTTCCATCATAAGTGTTATGTTGGAAATTTGGTGAAAATGCTATTTTCACAAAATATAGGAAAATGAGTTTTTCCTAACTTTGGACTGAAATATATATTTGAAACAGAGGTTTAATCATATATTTCTTTGTGGGTTTATGTTCTATGTTGTGAGAGCTTCGCAACGAACCAAACCACGTCCAAAACGGAGCTAAGATGAATGAGATATCGATGCTCAAAGATTGGTGATTGAAGCACTTGATGCTGAAATGAAACAAGATGGAACTTGTCCCACATAGGAAGAGTGAAGATACCATGAGTGGTATATAAAGAGGAACACTCCTTCCTTATTGTTTCATAGGAGCTCACACTGTGGAACTCGCGAAGGGTGCGGAGCACCCCAACTCGCACTCGCACTTTGCACTTCGCACACACGCATCACCGCGAGCCGCTTGAGAGCCGCCTTAGTATTTTTGAAAGCAGGTTCGAGGACAGAGGCTGGTGATGGCGCGCGAGTACGAGCAGACAACCAGGTAGCGTCCTGGTCTGCGCGGATGCTTCCGCGCAGGCGCGCGACGAGTCGTTCCACTGACGTAGAACGTAAGGTTCAGCGCGGACTTCTGCTCCGCTGACGTAGAACGAGAGTTACGTTGTGCGCATGCGCGCAGATGGACGCGCGCGCAGGCTCCTCAGCTTCACAGCAAATCAGTAACAGCTCAGCAGTGTAACTGTCTGGTCAATCAGTTTCGTCTGAAACTTTAAGAACATAATAAATGCCATTGAAGACGTTCAATGACATTTATTTTTCGTTTTTAATGCATTCCGAAACTGACTCTTTCTGGACTCCTATAAATACCAAGGAGAGCCTTGGTTGAAGACACACCTTGACACACTGTCTGAATATTCACCAATTCTCCTCTCCAACTTTCTGTTCGATCTAATCTTCTTGTTTCAGGTACATTTCGGGTCAGAGCTAACTCCGGCAGCACTATAGCTGTTCCGGCTGTTGTACCCTGGGAAACAAAACGAGTTCTTGTTAATAGACTCGGAATTTGTTTTAAGGGCCCCGTGTTCAACACGATCCTCAGCCACTAAGTTTGCTTGTTTCTATTCCTTTCTTGCATTTACTTATATCTGTTGTAATAGTATTAGATTTCAGCTTTCATCTTTCTTTGTAATCGTATTTATAATTTTGTTGTATTTAAATTTACACGAGCGGTTCCTACAATCTTAAAACAAATTTTTAAAAACCGTTCGTGTATTACAAAACCATTCTAATTGTGATACAAACGAGTTTTGTTTCACATAGTTTGTGTTTTAAAAACAGATTTTTTTTGGCTTTTCGAACCATTATAACTTACTGTTCGGTCTTCAAAGTTGGACTTAGAAGCCTACGGTTTGTTATTTTTGTTAGAAAACATTATCGGTTACATCTAAACCTTTGTCTAAAATTGAAATAATACTTTTTGTTGGCCTTCAAAGTTGGACTTAGAAGTCACAAATTGTATTATTTTGAGTATTTTTTTTTACATTAGTGGACGTTTTTTTTTATAAATAGAGTTTTATAAAACTGGAAAATTAACGTGTTTGGTTGAAATTTTTCAGAATGTCGACTAGTGACAACAACAACACCGTGAACCAAGCTGTTCTTGGTACCCCTTTGCCTGCCAACACAGTGGGAGCGTCCACTGTGGCAAATCATGCTGAAAAACCCGAAAAGTTTTCGGGTTTGAACTTCAAGAGGTGGCAACAGAAGATGTTCTTCTACTTGACCACCTTGAACCTTGCGAGGTTCTTAACAGAATCCGCTCCCCAACCTACGGAAGGGCAGAACGACGTTCAATTTCAGAGCGCGTTAGATGCTTGGAAGCATTCGGATTTCTTATGTCGCAACTATGTGTTAAACGGCCTAGTAGATGGTTTGTATAATGTTTATTATACAATAAAGACTGCCAAAGATTTATGGGAGTCTTTAGACAAGAAGTATAAAGCGGAGGATGCTGGAACGAAGAAATTCGTTGTAGCCCGCTTCTTGGACTACAAAATGCTTGACTCTAAAACGGTTATGAATCAAGTCCAAGAAATGCAAATTATACTTCATGAAATCTACGCAGAGGGCATGATACTTAGTGAGACATTTCAAGTGGCAGCAATGATTGAAAAGTTACCTCCTTCGTGGACTGACTTTAAGAATTATCTTAAGCATAAACGAAAGGAGATGACTGTGGAGGAACTTGTTGTTCGTCTTCGGATTGAAGAGGACAACAGAATTGCCCAAAAAGGTAGCCTTGTCCAAGATACGGCTAGGGCTAATGTTGTGGAAACTGGGCAATCCTCCAAGGGCAGCAAGAATAAAGGGAAGAAGGACAAAGGGAAAGCGAAGGTGGATCTTGGACCTAAAAAGGGGGCTGTGAAAAAGAAGCCTGCGCCTTTTTCTGGTATTTGTTACAACTGTCAAGAGACAGGCCACCGCGCCAACCAATGCAAGAAGCCTAAGCGTGAGCGTGCGCATATGGTCGATGAGGATGGCATGCCTCTTGTAGCAATGATAACTGAGCAAGGTGCTATGGTTGAAGATGAAGTCAACGTGGTGGGCGACAACCTACCTGGCTGGTTCGTTGACACTGGTGCAACCCGTCATGTTTGTGGAGACAAGGCTCTTTTCTCTACATTCAAGGAACTCACGGGTGGAGACAAGCTTTATATGGGGAATAAAGCTACTGCCGACATCAAGGGTGAAGGCGAGGTGATTTTGAGGATGACTTCGGGGAAGGACCTCACGTTGAGCAAGGTGTTGTATGTACCTGACATACGCAAGAATCTCGTCTCGGGATGGATGCTCAACAAGTTTGGATTTCGCCTAGTGTTTGAATCGGACAAGTTTGTTCTGTCTAAGCGTGGTATGTTTGTTGGAAAGGGCTATGCCCTTAATGGTATGTTCAAAATGAATGTAATGGTTGTGAACAATTCAATGAATAAAACTCCTACTACTTCTATTTATATGCTTGAGTCTTCTAATGTTTGGCATGGTAGACTAGGACATGTAAATTTTAATTCAATTCGTCGTTTGATTAAATTGAATAGCATACCAACATTCCACATTGAATCCGATTCTAAATGCGAAGCATGTGTTGAATCCAAACTAACTCGATCACCTTTCAAATCGGTTGAACGAATAACCGAACCCCTTGATTTAATTCACACCGATGTTTGTGATTTAAAGGCAATTCCTACAATTGGTGGGAATAAATATTTCATCACGTTTATTGATGATTGCACCAAATATTGCTACGTATACTTACTCAAGAGTAAGGATGAGGCAATAGATAAGTTTACCTTATATAAGAATGAAGTTGAGAATCAACTTAAAAAGAAAATTAAGGCCGTGAGAAGCGACCGAGGTGGTGAATATGTTGCACCTTTTGCCGATTTATGCGCAAAAAGTGGCATAATACATGAATGTACACCACCTTATTCCCCACAATCAAATGGCACCGCGGAACGAAAGAACCGCACATTGAAAGAAATGATGAATGCCATGTTGATAAGTTCGGGAGTGAACCGTGAAATGTGGGGGGACGCCATTCTCTCGGCTAATTATCTTCTGAATAGGATATCTCTAAAAGTTAGGGACGAGACTCCCTACGAGTTGTGGAAAGGTAGAAAACCTTCATACAAATTCTTGAAAGTGTGGGGGTGCCTAGCCAAGGTGACTGTACCACCTCCTAAGGCTCTTAGGATAGGCCCCAAAACTGTTGATTGCATATTCATTGGATATGCATATCAAAGTACTGCGCATCGTTTTCTTGTATATGAATCCAAGAATCCCGATATACTCAAAAACACTTTCATGGAGGTAAATCCTAGTTTTGTCGAGTACTTTGAACATGTTTTTCCTATGCTAGGACAAACACTTCTTAGATCATCAATGCCAATTAACGATGACCAAGCAGGTCCATCAACATTGGTTGACGATGAAATTCAAGAGGAAAGACATAAACGACCCGAGGTTGAGGAGGGTGAGCTTAGACGAAGCAAAAGGGCAAGGATTGAAAAATCTTTTGGTCCAGACTTCTTGAGCTACATGGTAGAGGGTGAGCCCAATACCTACCGCGAAGCGGTCTCCTCATCAGAAGGACCTCAATGGAAAGAAGCAATTAAGAATGAGATTGATTCTATATTGCAAAATCATACTTGGGAGTTAGTAGATCTTCCACCGGGTTGTAAACCCCTAGGATATCGTTGGATATTCAAGAAGAAGATGAAAACTGATGGAAGTATTGATAAATACAAGGCTAGATTAGTGATCAAAGGATTCAGACAAAAGGAAGGTCTAGACTACTTTGATACTTACTCGCCTGTAACACGAATAACCTCTATAAGATTGGTTCTTGCAATTGCGGCCTTAAGAAATTTGGATGTTCACCAAATGGATGTAAAGACCGCATTTCTAAATGGTGATTTAGAAGAAGAAATTTACATGGAGCAACCAGAGGGTTTCTCTGCCCCAGGACAAGAGGGCAAAGTATGTAAATTAGTCAAATCTCTATATGGTTTGAAGCAAGCTCCAAAACAATGGCATCATAAATTTGACCAAGTCATGCTTGACAATGGTTTCAAAATAAATGAATGCGACAAATGTGTCTATTCCAAAGACACGCCAGGAGGTTATGTGATCTTATGTCTATATGTGGATGATATGCTTATCGTTGGGAGTAATGATAAGATGGTTAAATCTACTAAAGACATGTTGAAAGGGAGATTTGATATGAAAGACATGGGTTTAGCGGATGTTATCCTTGGAGTAAAAATCCTTAGAACCCAACATGGTCTAGTTCTAACTCAATCTCATTATGTGGACAAAATCCTTGAAAAATTCAATTCAGGAGACAAGGCTATAGCTCGCTCTCCAATTGATACCACCCACCATCTACTTAAAAATAGAGGAAAGGGTGTTGCTCAGGTAGAGTATTCAAGGATCATTGGCAGTTTAATGTATCTAATGACATGTACTAGACCCGACTTAGCATACGCGGTGAGTAAGCTAAGTAGATATACAAGTAATCCAAGTGATGAACATTGGAAAAGTATAACACGGGTGCTTAGATACATAAGGTTCACACGGGACTATGGACTGCATTATACCCGTCATCCAGCAGTAGTTGAAGGATACACTGATGCGAACTGGATTTCGGATATAAAAGATTCCAAATCAACAAGTGGTTATGTGTTTACACTTGCGGGTGCTGCTATATCTTGGAAGTCTTCGAAGCAAACTGTTATAGCAAGATCCACGATGGAATCTGAATTTATCGCCTTAGATAAGTGTGGAGAAGAGGCGAAGTGGATACGTCAATTTGTGGAGGATATTCCAAGATGGAGTAAACCTTTACCAGCTATTTGCATACATTGTGACAGCCAGTCGGCGATTGGTAGAGCCCAAAGCACAATGTATAATGGCAAATCAAGGCACATAAGACGTAGACATAAAACAATACGACAACTACTCTCAACGGGTGTTATCACGATTGACTATGTGAAGTCAATGGATAACATTGCGGACCCGTTAACAAAAGGCTTAAGCAAAGAGGTAGTTCATAAGTCGTCAAGAGGAATGGGACTAAAGCCCACGCAAAAAGGGAGTATGAGGGAAACCTAATCTAGTTGACTGGAGATCCCAAGATCTAGATTCAATAGGACAACTTAATCATATGACCAAAGGGAGTCACTATGGGGGGCACCCCAAAATACAAAAGGGAGTATATACTTCCTAGTCCATTCCAATCAGTGACAGGGTGTCGAGGTTAAGCATATTCAAGTTAATGATTGTGGTAAATCAATATAACTTTTGCTTTTAATGATTCAGGGAAATCACCTATGTTAGAGAGAAGTAGGGTCGCTTCGAATGGATTTGTGGGGAGGCGCAAATCCTAGAGCTCTCGCAGAACCAGGAGTATCCATGACCATAACGGATACGACAATGAGGGGTTGGCTAAACCAAGTGGGGCGTTGTGTGAGGTGTATTGTCGTTTACACAAACGGGGATCAGTTCAAAGACATCAAGTTCTACTGATCGCCAGTAAGCTAAGTATGCTTCACAAAGGAAGGTTCAAAGGCAAAACCTACCTATCCTGCAACGCTCTACTGTCGAATTGTATCGTTGAAACTTGTAAGAACGGATCGATCTCCATTCATGTGGGGGATTGTTGGAAATTTGGTGAAAATGCTATTTTCACAAAATATAGGAAAATGAGTTTTTCCTAACTTTGGACTGAAATATATATTTGAAACAGAGGTTTAATCATATATTTCTTTGTGGGTTTATGTTCTATGTTGTGAGAGCTTCGCAACGAACCAAACCACGTCCAAAACGGAGCTAAGATGAATGAGATATCGATGCTCAAAGATTGGTGATTGAAGCACTTGATGCTGAAATGAAACAAGATGGAACTTGTCCCACATAGGAAGAGTGAAGATACCATGAGTGGTATATAAGGAGGAACACTCCTTCCTTATTGTTTCATAGGAGCTCACACTGTGGAACTCGCGAAGGGTGCGGAGCACCCCAACTCGCACTCGCACTTTGCACTTCGCACACACGCATCACCGCGAGCCGCTTGAGAGCCGCCTTAGTATTTTTGAAAGCAGGTTCGAGGACAGAGGCTGGTGATGGCGCGCGAGTACGAGCAGACAACCAGGTAGCGTCCTGGTCTGCGCGGATGCTTCCGCGCAGGCGCGCGACGAGTCGTTCCACTGACGTAGAACGTAAGGTTCAGCGCGGACTTCTGCTCCGCTGACGTAGAACGAGAGTTACGTTGTGCGCATGCGCGCAGATGGACGCGCGCGCAGGCTCCTCAGCTTCACAGCAAATCAGTAACAGCTCAGCAGTGTAACTGTCTGGTCAATCAGTTTCGTCTGAAACTTTAAGAACATAATAAATGCCATTGAAGACGTTCAATGACATTTATTTTTCGTTTTTAATGCATTCCGAAACTGACTCTTTCTGGACTCCTATAAATACCAAGGAGAGCCTTGGTTGAAGACACACCTTGACACACTGTCTGAATATTCACCAATTCTCCTCTCCAACTTTCTGTTCGATCTAATCTTCTTGTTTCAGGTACATTTCGGGTCAGAGCTAACTCCGGCAGCACTATAGCTGTTCCGGCTGTTGTACCCTGGGAAACAAAACGAGTTCTTGTTAATAGACTCGGAATTTGTTTTAAGGGTCCCGTGTTCAACACGATCCTCAGCCACTAAGTTTGCTTGTTTCTATTCCTTTCTTGCATTTACTTATATCTGTTGTAATAGTATTAGATTTCAGCTTTCATCTTTCTTTGTAATCGTATTTATAATTCTGTTGTATTTAAATTTACACGAGCGGTTCCTACATGTTAATCGTGAAGCATGCGGGAAAGACAACGAAGAATGCTTTCACCTGCTGATGATTTCAGCATCCCATCATTTCATTTGGCCATACTGAACTTGCTTCCTCACCCTGCAGGAAAATTACAGATGGCAATTTTGAGCAGTTTACGATTGAACGGACAGATTTAGTTATATTTGATTTAAGCATGTCCCATAAAAAAAATAGCCAAAGAGGGTACAAAAAAATTAGATAAAGAGGGTACGGGTCAAATGGCTTAAAAGTCGCCCATAGTATATTTGTAATGCATAATCGTTCGATTAGAAAAACCTAGATTCTTACCGTTTTTGTAATCATACTTTACATTGTGGCTATTTATATCGATATGACCTGAAAAGCGTTTGCAAGTAAGCCCAGCTCATTTTGACCCACACCCATTTCGATCAGTTACCCGCCCATCTTGCCAACTCTAGAATAATAGTTCATTAAGAATTCATATCCATTTTTTATTTTGCAATTAATTGGTATATTAAATATGACTACAATAATATTCATTAAGAATAAGGTGTTTTTAAATACAGTGGTAGTAGGTTGCAAAGAACTGCCTATAGCATGGTTGACTTCTAAGCTGTGTGACGGTGTGATCCATTGCCCTGTATTTTTATTTTTATTATTATTATTATTATTATTATTTTTTTGGTATTTCATAAAATTTCACTAATTTAACATGTTATCAGTAAAATATAACCCATTTTAACGTTTTTCAAAAAGAAAAAAAGGATTGAAATCAAGGTGTTTGGAAAGCAAGGTGTGTACATTAGCTGAATGAACCTGCAGGTCCAGAAACTCGACGTCAATGATGAAACGACCATGAAAAGTAGAAGCAACAGCCCATACAAAGTCTTCACTTGTCCGAAGAAGCCTCTCATGAACTACAATATTACACAACAATGTATGTATTAGGATAGGAAATCCGGTTAACTAAATTATCCTTTTTAACAGAAAAATAAGCTAAGACTGGCTAATAATTCTAAAGATGGGACCATGATAAGAAAATAAACTAAATCTTATTAAGATTATAAGTTATGATTGCCTAAATTTAAACCAGATAAAGTAACTCTAAGACTGTCAGTTGTGGGCCACGAGCGAGGTTTCAGCCTGGTGCTCACCCCAGCCACAACAGCTCTACGCGAACAGCACAGGCGATGGTGGTCGCGTGCGTTAACGGGAGAAAGTGACCTTTGGTCGCGCCGTTGCTCACCTCCAGCCACAACGGGGTTAAGTGACTAGGTTACTTGAGAGTCAAGTGTGGTAGTCGCGGCACACAACGGATAGTCTAATACATACATCAAGATAACTAGCTAAATTCTAGATGGGGATATCCAAGAGTCACAGTCACCTACCTTAACCAAAAAAATAATAATAATAATAATTTGAACTTATTTTTCCAGCAAAACAGAAGGCAAATGTGCCACTGGCCCTTTTAGAACAGCAAAACTAAAGTATTTTAAAAACCACATCTATATATTTTGACGTCATAATATTATGCATGACCACTTGGAGTCGGAGTCGACTAATAACGAAAGAAGCTAAAATGAAATTAGAATTAGAAGAAGAGTGCGTACTTGGTGAGGTAAATACTAGGCGATTAGTTCCGTGACCGTCAGTGGTGAGCAGAGCCGTAGCACGAACTTAGCAATAGGCGGCGGCTGCTGCTCTTTGGATAGGCGACTAGAAGAAGGTTCTGGAAACAGACGAATACAGAGATCGATAGCCTTTCTTCTCAACTGATAATTGCCTAATTCATACGTAGTTTTTTCGAAATATATCATGATGGATATAAATTAACTAAACTAGTATATATATATATATGGAGAATACTACTAATAGCTAGCTAGCATAAGGCCATGGGGTGTGTACACTAACATCTGGGGCGTTAAAGATGACATGACATGTTAACTAGTGCTGCACACCATTCCCTCCTTGTGTTAAGGGGCGTTAAATTTGTTATTTGTTAACATGTTAACACGGGATGTTAACACACTGAATTAAATTGTTTTCTTTTTTTAAACAAAATACTATTAAAATGTATAGTTATGTGAAGTTAAACCATTTCCTTAGGGTGGAGTGGAATGAAATGAGAAAAAATTGGTGATATGACATCTAGGTGGAGTTAAAGAGGGTGAAAGTATACCTAATGGCCTAATATTAATATTTAATATTCACTAGTACAAATTTGGTTTGAAGATGCTGTGGATTTAGTTTAGAGGTGCAGTGGAACAACACCATCAAAAGATAGGGCATCATTAAATTATATATTGCATGATGCGGCTACAACGACTACCCCCAATAAATTCATACAACAGCACCAACAAAGCATTTCCCACTACAATAATATGGTGACACCTGGAACAGACAACCGCATCACCAAAAGTTTTAAACAAAATGCATTTGTTTTTATAATAAAAAAATTTCCAGTAGCATCACATGACCTTTCCAGGTTTACCTATACAATTTAATCAATACACACAAATATATTATACGGCAAAAGTTAGAATTAACATCGAGACACCGGAACAGAGGGAGTTGGGTTTAGGAACGAACGATAGAAGCTCGTTGAAGATTGGGAGCCGGTTTGTTATAGAGGAGAGGGTAGGAGAGGTCACTGGATTGAAGATTGGGCGCCAGTTTGTTTTGTGAGAGGAGGGTAGAGGTTAGGGTTAGAGATGAAAAGATTTGTGCTTGCTGAAAATTTAGGCGCTAATTTGCTGAAATATTAGGCGCAATTTTATTGAAAATTGATAAGAATGAACTATAGAAGCTTTAAAGGTTCTGTGCTTTTCTTTTTTTGTTTGTCAACTATAATAGCTCCACCATCTTTTATTATTATTTTATTTATGAACTGCACCATCTAATAAAATCATATGGCACCAATTAACTAACCCCCTATCATCATTCCTTCTAGCATCAATTAATAAAACACAAAGCACTCTTAAATTGATTTTGTTAAATTGATGCCGCTTGTAAACATGAACGCATCATAAAAAAATCCATATAGCATCAAATATTAACTTGTGTACTAGTGATTAATACCAATTCCACATGGCGATTTTGAAAGGTTGGGATTTTTTGAAAGTAAATAGTGTCGATCTTCCATTGAGCCAATCGTCTCTACCTTTGTATCCATCATCATATTAATTCATGTATGTCTTCTGCTCACTACGCTGCTCTCACTAGTCCACATAGCCTGGTTATGACTTATGACAATGCCTATTGCTTGCTTATTCACTAAGTAAAGCAAACAAAATATTTTCTTTCTTGATAAGACATATCTTTAAAAGGTGTAGTAATATTGTGACACCGCTAACACAACATATTACTAACCCATCAGTCATGCAATTGTACGCACATATAATAATTGTTACGCGTAATGTCATATTTTGTTTAGTGGCGGGACTCTACATCACGTATAGATCTACATTGGCGTGTATAGCAATTAGCAACCTAACCTATATGTCTCGCATACATCTATATGATATGATATGTGGTTTAAACTAATGTTTTAAAAACCGGTAAATACTGGCCGGTTATACCGGTATTAATGTTTTTTTATGTAAATTCGGTACGAAACACTCCGATAAATATGGGAAACGGTATCGATTTTATACCACCGGTAAAATCCGGTATACCGGTACCGACTTAGGTTAGTTTTTGAGTTATTTTTAGATTATTTTTTTTATTAAGGAATAACTTATAAAAAATTGAAAAACTCTAGCTTATCTTTTGGATTATTTTTTAATTATTGATTAACTTGTTAATATAATTTTAGTATGTAATTATGTACTTTTAGATTATTTTTTATGTTAATGTTGTAATTTATAAAATTATATAGCTAACTATTCAATCAGTTGAACCATTTTTTAGCCAAATCCAGTATATTAAAAAACCGGTTTTTAAAACATTGGTTTAAACAAACATGAGTTGGCTGCAAATTTTGTTTAAAATTCATGAATGGGGTGGGGTGTCAAGGGTTGGGTAAATTTTATTAAATATGGGGTATTTTGAGTAATTTAGGGGTATAATTTTTATAAAAAATTCACCTTAAATTTATTTGTTTTCACCCAGTAAACTATGAATTATTATTACCAACTAAATTTTTATAATTTTAGAGTATAATATTTACATTAGGTGCTTGACGATTAATTAGTATGAATTTGTTGGCTAAAAGCGAATATACGCGCTATACAGGACAACGCGCGACAAAAACCATAAATTCGGGTTTTTATCTGTTTTAACTAAATTTTCACTTATTATTTATGCCATTCCAAGCATATAGCCATATAGGTCAATTTCTGGATTTTTAAAGCTAATCGAGTCGTCACCAATGCTTGTTTCGGTTAAATATCGCAACGCGATACGGTAATTTCTAAAAGTTACCCAATGCAAACCTTTGCATCAAAATAACTTTGCTAGCCTTTAAGAGATCTTAATTTATCAAAACTAAATCTTACAATCAATGTACGGATAATGGTTCCTAAATGACGAGTGCCACATGGTTGTTGTGTAATATCATACTCAAATCCAAACTCAAACTCAAACTCAAACTCGTTAGTCGACATTAGGTTCCCTGCGCGTCGCAAACATCTCTTGAGGGCCACAGTGACTCACTGAGTCGCCCAACAAGCGGTATTAGATAAGCCACATCGACCCCATACCATAGTGTATTAAATAATAATAATCAATCGCACAGTCAACAAAGAACAACCAAGTCTTGGTGCGCCATGGCCGGCGATCATCGTCGTGTTCAGAAGAAGAAGGCAACAGGTGCGTTCTTCTTCTTCATGGCTACTCTTATTATGTGGGCTGTCTCTGTTTTCTTCGAAATTCTCTTCAACAAGCGTACAGAGCTTCTTCCACTCATATTTGGGTTCTGTTTTTACCAATTATCCAACTGGGTTTGCCGTAAATTCATCTCCAGAGACCCTCTTCTGGTCAACACTTGTGTCTCTCTTCTCCACTCTTCCCTAACCTCTGCTTCAGGTATTTTAAGCATCTGTTTGAGTTTACTGTGTTAATTTGATGTTATATTGTTATCAATTGCTCAATTCAAGAATCAAGATGATTGTATTCAATTGGATCCTTTGACCTTTGATAGTCAAATGATTTGTTTTTTAGCTTCAAAATTCCTTGAAAATTTTGAATTGGGTATTCACATTCACATTATAATAATGAAAACTCAAATGGGTTACTTTTGTATGCTATAATTCTTGAATAAAACAAGGAAAATTTCGAGTCTTGAAAGTTCTATGTTTGACTAATACAAAGGAGACACTTTGTAGTTCATTTTGTTCTTGTTGTAATATCACAATGGCTGCTAATGATTTCTATAAGTTTGTATGTATGTAAAGGGTGAATTTTGGCAAGATTTGTTGTACCTTAGGAATTTATGATTGTAAAGTTAGTGAACATTGGGTGAATTTCTTGACAGTGGTGTTCATTTTGGTGAAGCAGTTAGCGTCTGATGATGTGAATCAGATATTTGAGCATTCGCAGCTCGTTAACACTACATGGCCATGGGCGTATTCAGCATTGTGCATATCATGTGGCTATTTCGCGTACGATCAGTTGGATATGTTGCTCTATGGTTTGTATAGTGGATTGATACCCTCCATTCTGTTGCATCATTTTATTCTCCTTGGATGCTTTACTCTAGCCCTATACCGGAATGTCACAATCAATTACCTTATTCTAACTCTTATATGCGAGGTATGCGTTGACTTTTGAGATCATAGCAGTACTCGTTTTGGCTATGAATTAACCTTTTTTTATTGTGATTTCAGTTGCATTCTATCTTTCTTCATGTGAGAAAAGTGAGACGGATGGCTGGCTTACGCGATGGAAAGAGCAAGCTAGTGAAAATCGAATGGTTCTTAAATATAGCCACCTTCTTACTCGCGCGTCTCTTGTCTCATGTGCTAATTACAGTCAAGCTAATCAAAGATGCATCTAAGTTTGAGAAAGGAATCGAGCTTCCACTCGCTCTATTTGGGATGGCGGGAATGAACTTGCTCAATGTTTTCCTTGGCATAGATCTCTTCAATGCTTTTAGGAGGGAGGGAAACCGAGACAACGTTCATAAATCATAGAGTTTGTTTGGAATTTGTTATAAGATAATGATGGCAAATGAATCTTTGTTTCATTGTTTGGAACTCTACATTGGGAGATAAAAAAAAATGTAGATTTTTGCTTGTATTACTTACTTGATCATTGAAGAGCTGTTGTGACACATAAATTCCAGTAATTTTTGTTTCAACCAAATACTTGACTCCCTAGTTAGCAAGAACATGCAGCCTCTTGCTAGCATTAAAATATAATATTATGCAAGAAGTACATGGATTTAGTTCATATAATCTATCTGCAGAAGAAGGTTTAAGTAGTGTATCCGTCACCAAGACAAGTGGACTGCATAACAACAGGGATTATGTCAAAAAGATAGATGTGGAAATGGGCGGGTCGAATACGGGTGTTTTGGTAAATGTTGAAACAGGCCGGATGGGGTTGGGTTGAACCATAGCACTGGTGTGTTACCATCTCGCTCTTTCCTTTCTTCGGTGCTGCCTTTTTCTTTCCAAGGGACAGGGTTGGGGATATGGATTGCATATCGAGATATTCATTAATTAGTGTTTTAAATTGTTACGTTTTGTGTTTTTCTATATAATACTATACTTATACTAAAAGAATATATAACATCATGCCTAAAATTTAAAGCTTAGAGCATTCACATCCCCTCCACCAAATCTCATCTATCAAATTATACTAAAAATCACTACTTTACCCTAAATCTTCTCTCTCCTAATTAAAATAATAATACTTTTTCATATTTTTATCATTATATTTTCTCAATCCTCACTCACAACCACTTACAAAAATATTAAAATATATATATGGGTGAACAGTAGCTTTTCATATATATATGGGTGAACAGTGGTTTCTTTAAATATTTTCTCTCTCCTTCACTCACACTCACCCTATATAATTTGAAAGAACCCCTCATATAATTTGGTTCCCGGGTTGTGAATGCTCTAATGCTTAGACTAAGCGGAGTGGGGCGGGAGAGGGGGCGGGAAGGGGGGGGGGGGGGGGGGGGGGAACACCGCCGCAACCCGGCGTGGAAGTGGCGTGGAGGGTGGGGGCGGGAAGGAGATCACCGGCGTGGGGGGGAGAGGTGGGCCACGTGGCACTTTCCTATTGGGCCAAATTTATCCAACGGTCACTTTAAAAAAAAAAAAAAAAAAAAAAAAATTTAAAATTAACAACGGTCAAATAGCAACGGTCAAAAAAAAAAAATTTATAAATTACCCCCATTTCACTACAAAACACCCACTTTAACCAAATTTTATACAATTTTCAACCAAATTTTATACACTTCTCATCCAATTTTTATACACTTCCTCAACCAACAATGAACCCATACAACCGAGGCTTCGACCCGAACAATCCATACGCGTACGTCCCAAACCCGAATACACCACCGGTTCGCCCGATCCCAAACCGTCCACCCCATCCTTCACCTTGTCCCGACTACGCCGGTTATGCCGGTTTTATTAGTGGCCAAATTTATCCGAATTTCCCATTCAATGATTCTCTCGTTCCTTCACAACTTCCTTTAACCCAAACCGTACCCGAAACACAACCCCAAAATGTGGCGGGATCATCTTCGGGTAAAAAATGCTCGAAGAGAAAAAAAATATTCGCGAAGCGTTCGAAAAAAAATTGACTATGAAAGAGCGCAAATTGTCTATCAGAGAGCAGCACGAAAAACGCGAGGATTTGAAATTTCTCGCCATGAACACCGACCATATGCAAGGGCCGGAGTTAGAGATGACGCTTCAAATGAAGCGTGATATTATCGAAAAATATAATCTGAAATGATTTGGTAGTTTTTAATTTTTTAAGGTTTTATTGTATTTTTTTTAATTTTCTAGGTTTTTTTTTGTATTTTTCTAGGTTTGTTATTAATAAAAAGTATTTATTATTATTATTGTTTTATATAAAAAGTTAAAAAAAAAAAGGAAAAATAAAATGCCACATGGCACTTCCCCCCACCTCTTCCCCCCCCCTTCCACTCCCCACAATTATTTCCCCCCCACAAGGGCCCCACAAGTGCCACATGGCGCTTCCCCCCACCTCTTCCCCCCCCCCCCCCCACACACACACACACACACACACACACCACTCCTTATAGTCTTATATAAACTTGTAATATACGCTTTATACGTGGAAAAAACTTAGTTGTGAAAGGGGAAATAAGGCCAGAGTCAAACAAGTGGATGAGACAGCGTCCACACATTTGGACTATGTACACAAAGCCAAATTTCAATATTTCCAGGCGCTTTTGGAATTTTCTTACCAAATAAACATTACATTACATTATATATTTTATTATGTTCGTTAAGCCCATGGTTAAAACGCTAATTCAGTGACTAACACATAATAAACTTATTTATGGACAATTAATGGTTAAAAAAAAATAATGGTTAAAATCGAATAGTAAAGTCAATTTGGTTTTTTTTTTTTTTTTTTTTTTTTTAAATTTCAAACTTTCACTTTGTGAAAATTACATCAAGAAAGCGGATAGACGGATAACAAGCTGTGCCGCCACCCCTTTATAAATATGTTATAAGTCACATCAATTTATAACATATTTCTTTTAATTTGATTTTCGTCTAATAGCTTAGCTTACGTTCATTAACTTTTTGAAATGCTTAATTTTATTCCAACATTCCATTATAATTTTCTTTTACGATGAAGTTGCATTAGTTTTATACGAGTGTTGGTACCCTAGTGACCAAACATCAACCATTACCGATATTCGTTTTTGTAGTTTCCGGTCGATATAAAACACATGTCAATATCCTTTCGAGCATATCATAAATAAATTTTTATTTTTTTTTCTTTCGGTTGTTACAACAAACGTCGGTACCATAACAATCAAACCAATACCAACTGAATTGAATTCCCACCCCATCAAAGAAACCCCACTAGCTAGCATATATGTTAAAACAGATGATAGTTATAATAAATAAATAATAAAGAGACAAAAATATTAACAAAAGAATAGCTAAATACAATTTACGATAACAGTGAGAATAGATATATATAAATAAGGAATTTAGAATATACTTATATAGTAGTAGAAATAGAAAAACAGAACACAAAAACAATCTGCTAGTCTTGGACTGAAGCATCTACTCTTTGGATTCTCCGCTCGTTGTCTTATCTCAACATTGTCAACCTTTTTATATATTAATCAGCTTAATAAACTTGGGTCTTTTATTTAACAACAAAGTTCCATTCCATTCCATTCCATTCCAGGTACGCTCCATAATATTAATAATAATAATCGCATATGCCATTGATTTTCTCTTCTGGTTATAACATTTTGCTTAACTTAACGCACGCTATTATTATTATTATTATTATTAATATCAGATTCTGTGCTTTGTTTTTCCCATATAGATGTAGATGTTAATATGTTATGTCGATTCTCCAGATTTATGTTTGTCGATTATCTAGTTGAAGAATTGCTCATTACACATTGGATAGTAGAATATATATATTTTTTTTAAGGTGATTTTGGTGTTAGTAATTAGTAAATGCTTGTTTTTGTGATTTTAGTTTGTGGAGATCATAAATGACAATGTGCTTAATCAACAAATCCTGTACACTTGTTACTCGGGTAGAAATTTGGATTAAAGTACGGAGGGTTGTTAAAAAAAGTATAAAACAAGAGAATTTGAAGGCGAAAGAGTTAGGTAGTTTTTGTTTCACGGAATGGAATGGAATTGGAATGTGTATTTCATTTTTTTTATTGTTCATTTCAACAAAAGATGTAATTGGAAGTGAACGACATATGCAAGGGAATCTACAATTCTACATTCCAATTCCATCCGGATTCCCTTCCATTATGTGTAACGAACACGCCTGAATTCCCAATCAAATTCCATTCCGTTCCACAAAACGAACGCTACCCTAGTTTTTGTCTAGGCCATGTTATTTGTATACAAAAACACTAATTTACAACAAGCCGCCAAGTTGTGTTGACAACTTGATTGTCGTAGGAACCAATTATTTACCATCTAAGTTTTTTTGAGTGTGTGGTATATGTTGTAGTTGCTCCACTGGAACATATTAAAATGAGACCTCAAAAAATGTTGGAATGTGTATTGGTCTTTCATATGATAAGCAATTGAAATAAACTATTCCTCACACCACAGAACATGAAATTAAAGTTCTAATCCAACAATCGCAAGATATACCCACCCACCTACATATACCTGTTGGTATAGGTCCAGTTAAAATTCGTGTTAAGAAGGACACCATTAATGAGTTTATGTTGCGCTTTAAGTGTGGTAGGCTAATTAGTTCCAACTTCCAATTAAAAATCTCAAACAGAAAAAAATGAGCAAGTAAGTAAGATGGTCAAGTTAAAGAAACAATGGCCGTAGAACTGTAGAAGCTTGATTTCAAAAAGTGCACCCGAGCTGCGAGGCGTGCCAGGCGATCTGAGAAACGCCTTAAGGGGGTGCCTCATGCACATTTGGGTCAAAATTGATCAAATAAGGTCTCTATGAGGCTGATATGTAAAAACAACCTTAGGGATGAAGAAATCATTAATCATGAATGGTACACTTACCTTGATTTTTGTCCCACTAGTTTTACCTAGTAAGGTTAGGTTTTAACAAGTCATAATGAGTGTTATGGATTATTGGTAATATTGATCAGTGAAGTTCTTGTTTCAGTGATCAAGTCGCTTTTTTGGGATCATAAAAGTGATTTGGACATGAGTGCATATATTGTTGGTGTTTTGGCCCCTCTTCTACTCACTCTCGCCCTTCGGAACTCTAAAAAGGGGAAAAACCGAGGTTTGCCTGCTGATGTCGGCGGGGACGCTGGGTATGCTATCAGAAACTACCGGTTTACATCTCCGGTTGAAACAGCATGGGAAGGGATCAAGACTCTAGCAGATCTGTTTGAGCAGGCATGTAATCAGCATGCTGACAAGAATCTACTTGGAACAAGAAAAATAATTTCTAGGGAGACAGAAGTAAATCAAGATGGGAGGTCATTTGAAAAGCTTCATTTAGGTGATTACGAGTGGATGACTTATGGTCAAACGTTTCAAGTTGTGTGTAATTTTTCATCCGGTTTGATGCAAATTGGGCATAAAACTGGTGAACGCGTTGCAATCTTTGCAGATACTCGTGAAGAATGGTTTATTGCATTGCAGGTAATTTATATACATTTTTTGTTTGCTTAATAGTAGTATTTCATGATTTGTGAATCGTGAGTCGTGACCACCATTATGTTATCTCGTCACTCAGGCTTGTTTTAGGCAAAATGTCACTGTTGTTACCATGTATGCATCTTTGGGAGAAGAGGCCATTTGTCACTCGTTAAATGAGGTATCTCTTTTTTCTAGTTTTGTTTTATAAAATGGATAATGCAATAAGTTGTATAAAGTATAAAATGATGGTAACCAAACTAAACACCTACTTGTCATCTTTCTATTATGGAGTTTTTAATTATTTCTTTATTTTTTTAGTATCTATATAAATTAAAATAACACTTGGAGAAAGATTTTGGGTCTGTTTTTAAATGATGCTGAATTGGAGGTAATAAGAGTTTGACGGATTAAATTATTTATAATGCAAAGTGGGATTACATTATCCTTCAAATCCGTGAAAAAGGTACATTCGTGCTTTTGTGGTCCTGCCAACCTTTATAAGTGGATACAAGAATGTAAATTTTATAGAATAAACTAACAATTCTTAAAAAGTAGTAATTTATAAACTTCTTTGTGTAGCGAAATTGATATATTGGTTATAGAGCTTGCATTTACTTTTAAAGTTCTAAGCTCCTTGTTAAAGACGACGGCTCCAACTGCCATATAATTACATTCTATTTTGTTTTTCAGACAGAGGTTACTACTGTAATTTGTGGAAACAAAGAACTGAAAAAACTTATAGATATAAGCGGACAAATAGACACTGTAGAACGTGTAATATGCATGGATGATGAAATAACTTCAAATCCCATATTAGTTGAGGGAAGCAACTGGAAACTCTTTTCATATTCTGAAGTAAAAAAAATTGGTAGTGAGAACCCTGTTGAAGCAGATCTACCGCTTCCCGCTGATGTGGCAGTGGTTATGTATACAAGTGGTAGTACTGGCTTGCCTAAGGTTAGTAGAAGGCTTTGTTTCTTAATATTTGTTCCTTTTCGTCAATAAAACTTATTAATATGCACCTATATGCAGGGTGTAATGATGACACACAGCAATGTTTTAGCTACAGTTTCTGCTGTCATGACCATTGTGCCCGGTCTTGGGGTCAAAGATGTCTATTTAGCCTACTTACCATTAGCGCATATTCTTGAACTCGCAGCTGAGGTATACCAACCTTTAAACTATGAGATATTTTCTTAACAACATTATTAGATTATGATGTATAAACTGTAATATATATATTTTTTTTTCACAGAATCTAATTGCAGCGGTAGGAAGTTCAATAGGTTATGGAACCCCTTTAACGCTTACGGATACATCGAGTAAAATTAAAAGGGGCACAAAGGGAGATGCATCTGCTCTGAGGCCAACTTTAATGGCATCTGTTCCAGCTATTCTTGATCGCGTCAGAGATGGTGTGAGGAAAAAGGTTGATTAAAGTTCCATGCGCATGTCTTATATTCATATACTACTACAATATTTGTATGAATTTTGGCTGAAAATTTTCAGGTGGATTCAGCAGGTGGATTATCAAGGACATTGTTTAATTTATCCTATAATCGCCGGTTATCTGCCATAAACGGAAGTTGGTTAGGGGCATGGGGTTTAGAAAAGCTTCTATGGGACTTTCTAGTATTTAGAAAGGTTCGAGCCATTTTGGGGGGTCGTATCCGGTTCATTCTGTCTGGTGGGGCCCCTTTGTCAGCTGATACTCAAAGATTTATCAACATTTGCCTTGGGTTAGTACTAACAATTTCGAATTGGTATATTTATATACAGATATTACTTTTAAAAAGTTTCATGAGATCATTATGTTTGTATGTGTACACCAGGGCACCAATAGGTCAAGGTTATGGTCTAACTGAAACATGTGCTGGTGGGACATTTTCTGAGTATGATGACACATCTGTTGGTCGTGTTGGTGCACCCCTTCCTTGCTCCTATATCAAGGTTATATCTGCATTTTTGTGATTTGAAACGTAAATAATCATTCGTATTTTGATTTTATTTTGTATGAAACATTGATTTCGATGAATTTGATAGAGTGATAAGACATTGATACACATCATTTTTTTAATCTTAGGATT
Organism: Ambrosia trifida; assembly: GCA_028751855.1. NCBI lineage: Eukaryota > Viridiplantae > Streptophyta > Magnoliopsida > Asterales > Asteraceae > Ambrosia > Ambrosia trifida. Next base: position 115,475,665 of record CM054124.1, read on the forward strand.
GAACTAGATACCTTCCAATGCAGAATGCTAGCATATTCCCACTAAAATTAAAGCCAGTTTTGTTTTATTTACATGTGATTTACAATTTTCTACACAATATACTAGTATTATTATTATTATTATTATTTTGTTTCATTTAGATGTACAAAAAATTTATAACTATGTTGCATAACATATTTATTTGCACTTCGGTTACTTTGTTTTTGATCGAGTTATACTTTTTAACTTAACATATGTTAGTGGTTATAGTCTATCCGTTATAACTTATACATTATGTCCACAAGTATGTTCTTTGCTAGTATTATATTTAGCAACATATTGATTTACAAGTCTATATTGCTTTTTGACTGGTAAATTATACTTACAAGCTTATATTATATTTTATGCATTTGTAACTAGTGGAATTTCACTTCTAAAAATTTTGTTATAGTAAGATCTTCACTAAATTAGCCGTATATAGATTTGATCTTACCAACGGTACTTGAACCATTTCACCTTGTACGTTCTCGAACTATTATATTACTTTATTCTTTAGGATGCTGTTATTTAGGTACATTTAGAGTTTCAGAACATTTACATTCAGAATTATTTCATTCATTTGTATTTAATCTATAGTTGCTGCATTTTTTTATCCAGAACTCATGTTTGTATAAATTACTACAGTTAATAGATTGGCCTGAAGGTGGTTACTTAACAAGTGATTCACCTATGCCCCGTGGAGAAATAGTGATTGGTGGGCCAAATGTTACTCTTGGATACTTTAAAAATGACGAGAAGACAAAGGAAGTATACAAAGTAATATTCTTTCTTCCCATGTGTTGTACTTTGCGATATTTATGCAAGATGTCATCTTTTTTTAATTTTCAACAATTTTACTTATGAATGGGTCAAGTTGTTAAAGGGAATGGATCCAATGAGTTGAAGGTTGCCCACAATCTATTTTCAATGCATGCAACCACCAAAATCTTTGTTATAAAAAAATTTGGTTTATTACTTTAGTAATATTTTGGCAACGATAAATGATGCACATATAATTTTTGAACATAGATTAGTAAAAAAAAAAAGAAGCATTTGCGGGTCAACTCAACTCCACCCACAGAAAAGTGGCGTTTTCAACCTGGGATCGTTTTGACTCGTTACACAACCCATCCAAATTGCTGCCTCTCTAACTTTTTTGGTGCATAAAGGTTGATGAAAGAGGCTTTACGTGGTTCTACACGGGGGATATTGGGCAGTTCCATAAAGATGGATGCCTTGAGATAATTGACCGTAAGAAGGATATAGTCAAACTTCAACACGGAGAATATGTTTCTCTAGGAAAGGTACATTTTTTTATATATAGTTATTTTGGTTTCTGATTTTATATTAGTTAATACTAGAATCCATTCAGAGATCAATGTTTCTATCACAGGTTGAGGCGGTCTTGAGTGTTAGCCCTTATGCTGATAACATAATGGTGCATGCGAATTCATTCCACAGTTACTGTGTGGCTCTTGTGGTGGCTTCACAATCTGCAGTTGAATCTTGGGCTTTGCAGAAAGGTATCAAATTTGATGATTTCGCAAGTTTGTGTGAAACGGAAGAAACCTTGAAGGAAGTTTATGGTTCCCTGCTAAAGGTAACAACAATATACTACAATATATAACATATTCAAAGTTGCGAACATTATATGTTACAACTTGGCTAATAAACCATCCATCTTTACAGGCTGCAAAAACAGGGCGATTGGAGAAGTTTGAGATCCCTGCAAAAATTAAGTTGCTTTCGGAAGCATGGACTCCCGAATCTGGACTGGTCACTGCAGCACTAAAGCTCAAAAGAGAGGTCATAAGAAAGACTTTTTCAGAGGAGCTGGCGAACTTCTACCAATCTTAATTTCGACAAATGCTCATCTCAAATAGTTTGATTGTACTGATTTTTGTTAAAGTTTTGTTAATTCCATGTCCATTATGAAGTAAAGTGGCTAGATATATTTGTGCAAAAGTAAAAAATGTATCAAGGTACTTTTATATCCGTTTCTTTCTTTTGTATCGGTGTAATTAGTTAGTTTTGTTTCGCTTGAGTTATATAAACATCGGTTAACTTGGAGGCCATCATGTATCCTTACTCAGTGGAGAAACAAGATACAATATTTTGTTTGCGACTATGCATTGTGTGTGAACTAAGATTACACTTGTTGTATTAAGGTGGGATGGATTCACATAAATATATTACATCAGATTTTCTATGTGTAAACACGAAAGTGACATAAATCTGTATGCTGCTAGCCGTTTTTGATGGTTTAATAAAATGGTGTTTTGTTAAAAAAAAAAAAATTAGGAGGTAAGTTGTTAATATTATTGAATGGAATTAATATTGAGTTGGGGGTGGTTGTGCAGGGCTACAATAATTAGATCGTAGGTCTACGGTGTCATCATAGAGTTACAGTGCAGGTACTGATTTTCGCTATTGCCACAATATGTGTATGGTCCTTTGGGAAAACATGCTTTTATGGCACCGTAGCCCTATGCTGGTTTACACAGTTAATTATGACATGCTTTTGTCTTGCTAGGGTAGTAAATATGCACCCATAATTTATTTTGACATCTTTTATGTGATGAAGACTGTGTGACAACTTTTATCGTGTGTGATGTGATTTTATATGACTCGTATAAGGTTTAGCAAAATAAGATATATGTGTCTGGTTTATATGCTTTACGATGAGTTTATGCTACTCGTATATACATATACGCTTTTTTTTATTTAATGGATTATTTGATTTAAGGTAAGATTCTTCGATTCACGTGTAACTAATTTGATTCAACTTAATATTCCTTATTATATGCCTCAATTATTTGACTAGACGATATTCCTCATTATGCACGACAATAAGACAATATTTCATCAAACTTATTATATAAACAACTATACCCTTCTTTATTTCCCATTCAGCATTCCTTTGTCCCTTTGCTTTTGATACATTCGGTTCCTTCGCATAAGAGGTGGTTAGGTTATTGACACGAGTCCAACGGGTGATTCACAACATCTTTTCAACCCCCAAGGGCTAGGATTTATTTTCAATAGGTTGGGGTTTTATATTAAAAAAATGGTTGCGGCGCAGCTTGTTGCCCGTCTATCTGCTATCCTTATGTAATTTGCTCTTTATATATCCATGAACACTATTAAAAACAATTAAATTCTACTCATATTTAGGGGTGGCAAAATGGGTAGGTTGGGTTGGGTTGGTTGATGGGTCAGGCTGGCTTGGGTTAAGATGGGTTTGGGTCAAGATGGGTAAATTAAAAAAATAGGTTAGAATGGGTTAGGTCAGAATGGATTTGGGTCTACATGGTTTGGATTAGGATAGGTTCACATCAAAATAGATTAATTTTTTTTTTCATGACCGGAACCGTTTCGACTCCACCGGGCCCGATAACGACCCAAATCGTTTCAACCTGACCCGTCCCGTAGCGACACGGACTGTTTCGACCCGGACGGGCCCGGTAGCGACCTGGACCGTTTTAACCCGACCGGGTGCGGTAACGCCCCAGACCGTTTCAACCTGACCCGACCCGTAGCGACCCAGACCGTTTCGACCCGGCCGGGCCCGGTAGCGACCCGACCAGGCCGGTAACGACCCATACCGTTTCAACCTAACACGTCCCGTCGCGACCCGGACTATTTCGACCCGGCCTGGCCCGGTAGCGATCCAGACGTTTTGACCCGACCTGGCCCGGTAACGACCCAGACCGTTTCAACCTGACCCGGCCCGTAGCGACCCAAACCGTTTCGACTCGGCCGGGCCCGGTAGCGACCCGACCAGGCCGGGTAACGACCCACACCGTTTCAACCTAACACGTCCCGTAGCAACCCGGACTGTTTCGACCCGACCTAGCCCGGTAGCGACCCGGACCGTTTCGACCTGACACGTCCCGTAGCGACCCGGACCGTTTCGACCCGGCCGGGTGTAACACCCCAACCGATGGCGGAAACATCGGGATGTCACGTATTGATGATTGTTCAGTAGCTCATGGTGAATAATAAATTTCATTATATGATTTAAATAAATTACATACAATTGTTCTACAAGAATTCGTACATCAAATAATCAAACAAAGCTTCAAATATCTCCTCATGCTAGCTCTAGACTTCAAGCATCAGTATTTCCTGTTGAGTTTGGAAAAATGGGGGGGTCAACTAGAATTTGGTGAGAATACATAAGCCATGTCAAGCAAATAGTTTTAGTATAAAAGTTTAGCAATTCATATGTCTATCGTAAGTTTAAGTCTACATGAATAAACATGATATGTTGAATCGACATAATCAAACCTTTGACTAGTTTAGGTCCATCCCGTCATCCACGGTTCACCTTAATAATATGTTGGAACGATAACAATCACCCACGCTACCTATGTAGGAGGTACACGTATCCGGGTGGGATTGTCAATCCAATAGATCTATTATTGAGTATCGCCGGCTTGGCCATAGCTAATGATTATGTAATGTTGAAACTCGTTGAAACTGTTGTTGTCTAATTCATGAGGCATTAAAGTTTACAACTAGACATGTATGTAGAATTGCTTAAGTATAATGTTGCAAGTATGAAGAATTGCATAAACATGGTTACGTAAACTCACCTTAGCAAAGTATTAAGTCTCGAGAAATAGAATATATGTAGCCCCAAAGTTGCCAATTACAAGAGCTTATAATCAAAGCTTCAATTGTAGAAGTGATAGACTATAGAAGAAAGGTATGAGGGAAAGTTTAATTGGATTGAAACAATCGATTTAGAGGTGCAAAGTATAATGGGTCATAGGTGGGTTTTTATACTAGTTTTGGATTCAATTAGCCATTAAAATTGGTCAACACCATAAAGTAAGGTTTTATGATGAATTGACTATTTGACTAAGACTTTGACTGTTTGACTAAGACTTTGACTAGGACTTTGACTATTTGACTCAAGGCTTTATTTAAAAAAAAAATCTTGTATGTGAAAAAAAAAGAATTTAGAATCATATTATTATTATTATTATTTATATACATTTATGTATGTATATAAGTTGTGAGTTAGGATAAATAAAGACTTAGGCACATTTGTATAATATTAATGATAAAGGTGTAATATATATATATATATATAAAGGCTTTTTATGTATTAAAATTTTGGGGAAAATTTTGCGATGTTACAGTCTCCCCTACTTTTGGAAACTTCGTCCCGAAGTATATTGAAAACACAGGGTTGAAGGTGATTGGGTAGAAATTAGGACAAGGGTGGTTTGGGAAGTTTCGAGTTAAGGCATGACATAAATTTATAGGTAACAGAATAAACTGTTTCAAATAATTTGGATAAGAGTTTTGATATGTGTGAGTTTTAAGGGTTGGATTAGGTTCATCTGAAATAGCAAGGAGAATAAGAATCTTAAGTTTTAGGAGTCCTAAAAGGAATGAGTTGATGGACTATTGAAAGACTAAATGAACTACCAGATAACTAAGGTTTATAATTGGTCAACTACCGAAAACCTTGATAGAATTTCACACTACCTTAACGTACCTGTAAATTCATGATTACGTTCCGGACCGCAATCACCAATTTACCTTACATTAGGGTTTTGTGTCCTTCTATAACTCTAGACACACATGTAAAATAATATGATTAACCATGTATCGAGTCCAACTGTTGAGCAGGAAAAAGACTTCTACCAGTCAGTGAGTAGGAACCTCTACCGATTGTTGAGCAGGTATGATAGCCTCTACCAGTCGTTGAGCAGGTTGTAGGGCCTCTACCGACTGTTGAGCAGGCATGATGACCTCTACCAATCGTTGAGTAGGTTATTTTGTACTCTACTAACTGTTGAGCAAGTACTTCATCCTCTATCAATTGTTTGATTAAGTGTACCAATTATTACACACATGAATTGCAAATTGATAATATGTACATGTAAGCAATCAAGTATCAAGTATAGCATACGAGTTGTAATAGAGTTGCCCTAGATAAGGTTAATGACTCTAGGTGTGTCTATAGTAAATAGTTTATATTCCATGAATTCTAGTTTCAAATGTTCAAATAAGGCAAATAGTCGAATCCTCATGTATAACTAAGGATTATGTTTGATGCAACACACAATCAAGTTTCAATAGTTTGGTTATCATGGGTAACTAGCTCATGTGTGAGAAGGTGAAGGATATGAATTTAGTTCTTGAGAGGATGATGAAAAATTCTTGAAGCAGAATCAAAGTTGTGAGAGATAGTGAATGTGAAGATAGTTGATAAAGAGTTTATTTTATAGTATGGAGATTATATGATTTGGGTAGGGTGTTGAATATTTAAAAAGTGGCTAAGATGGTAAGGTGAAGTGTGATTGTGAAATCCATGGATGGTTATGAAATGAGATTGATTTAAGCTGTAAAATTTTGAGATTTTTGAGCTTAGTTTAAGGAAGGTGAGTGTAATCATTTATTCATTAATTAAAACGAATAAACGAAAACGTTGACTTATCAAAACTTCTAGATTCTAATAACATAGTGAAGACATGCTTTAGCCTATAAGTGAACACTCATCCCGAGAATTCCCAGGTAGGCATCCGGGTCCCTCGTCTGATTGGGATATATGCGCAATGCCAGTCCTAGACAGAAAACTCAGAATACAGGCGTTCACCCTTCCAGATTGCACGTGTTCGTTATTAAAATCTAGAACCTTGACGAGATCTCAATGTGGTTCAGGCTAAACCTGAGGATTGTCCTATTAGTCTAAGAGTAGATCTTGTGATGGAGATCAATCTTCTTGTAGGGGTTGAAGTAGAGATAAGAAGTAGGAGTGAGATAGAGAATAGCAAGTAAAAGGAGCAAATACTGGTTATATTCCTATGGTTATAGACTAGATTATTTTTTTTTCTAATAACCTAATTCCCTATAACCAAGGCTCTGATACCAATCTGTAACACCCCAACCGATGGCGGAAACATCGGGATGTCACGTATTGATGATTGTTCAGTAGCTCATGGTGAATAATAAATTTCATTATATGATTTAAATAAATTACATACAATTGTTCTACAAGAATTCGTACATCAAATAATCAAACAAAGCTTCAAATATCTCCTCATGCTAGCTCTAGACTTCAAGCATCAGTATTTCCTGTTGAGTTTGGAAAAATGGGGGGGTCAACTAGAATTTGGTGAGAATACATAAGCCATGTCAAGCAAATAGTTTTAGTATAAAAGTTTAGCAATTCATATGTCTATCGTAAGTTTAAGTCTACATGAATAAACATGATATGTTGAATCGACATAATCAAACCTTTGACTAGTTTAGGTCCATCCCGTCATCCACGGTTCACCTTAATAATATGTTGGAACGATAACAATCACCCACGCTACCTATGTAGGAGGTACACGTATCCGGGTGGGATTGTCAATCCAATAGATCTATTATTGAGTATCGCCGGCTTGGCCATAGCTAATGATTATGTAATGTTGAAACTCGTTGAAACTGTTGTTGTCTAATTCATGAGGCATTAAAGTTTACAACTAGACATGTATGTAGAATTGCTTAAGTATAATGTTGCAAGTATGAAGAATTGCATAAACATGGTTACGTAAACTCACCTTAGCAAAGTATTAAGTCTCGAGAAATAGAATATGTGTAGCCCCAAAGTTGCCAATTACAAGAGCTTATAATCAAAGCTTCAATTGTAGAAGTAATAGACTATAGAAGAAAGGTATGAGGGAAAGTTTAATTGGATTGAAACAATCGATTTAGAGGTGCAAAGTATAATGGGTCATAGGTGGGTTTTTATACTAGTTTTGGATTCAATTAGCTATTAAAATTGGTCAACACCATAAAGTAAGGTTTTATGATGAATTGACTATTTGACTAAGACTTTGACTGTTTGACTAAGACTTTGACTAGGACTTTGACTATTTGACTCAAGGCTTTATTTAAAAAAAAAAATCTTGTATGTGAAAAAAAAAGAATTTAGAATCATATTATTATTATTATTATTTATATACATTTATGTATGTATATAAGTTGTGAGTTAGGATAAATAAAGACTTAGGCACATTTGTATAATATTAATGATAAAGGTGTAATAAATATATATATATATATATATAGGGAAAGGGTAAAATGAGAACATGCTTTTCGTAAAAGAACACCGGAAACCATTTGTGGCCATTGATCTTTAATGATCTAATGGTTAGGATTGAGCCACATACTTTTTTTGTCTTTATCCACCCACTTGCTATTTTTTATTATAAAAAGAGGTATTAAAATATTAATGAGGGTAGTATGGTCTTCTTCCACCACTCCCTCTCTCCTTCTTTTTCCTTCTCCACATGGCCCACCTGACACATCCCTCTCAAAGTCAAAATCAACTTTCTCTCTCTCCCACTCCCTCTCTCCTCCTTTTACAGCAGATCATAAAATATATTTCAATTTTAAAATATCCAAATATATTTCATAATCCATTTTACATTCTGTGTATAAAAATACAATTACAAACATATCAAACACATTTACATCAGTGTAAAAAGACAAAAAGAACACCAAATTTGGATCGAAATCATCATGTAAAACGACAACCACTCGTTCTTCGTTTTCTTGATCTCCATCATCAGCTTTGAACACATAGCCAAACTATCAAAACCACAAAAAAAGACAACTTTTACATCTTATTAAAAAAAAATATTTATTTTTAATAGGAATCTAGTTTACCCCTATGAAAAAATTTGTGTAAAAATTACAAAATATCTAAAAACATATATGTACACCCCCCATTAACAACATCGTTTGCGCCAGTTTACATCGGTGTAGACACACAGTTTACATTTGCAAAAACACATTTTACACAGTTACATCAGTGTAAATACCCCCTAAACCCTAAACATTTTACACAGTTACATCAGTGTAAATACCCCATTCCGAAAGATAATATGGTAACTTGGGTGTACAAAGTTGTTAGTGTAAATACTTTTACATAAGCAAAGTTGTATCAAATTTGATACAAATAAATACTTTTACAAAAAAAAAATACTTTTAATAATACCTAGTAGGCAAAGTTCGAGGCGCTTTGGTCCTCCGTGACTTCCCATATTCTCTGTTGGCAAGATCCGAGGCGCTACTCTTACACCAATCTGGAAAACAAACCAATTTGTTTTACAAAGTTTACATTGGTGTAAACACCCATATAACACATACAAAATAACCTAAATCCTATATAGAGGGTTGTTCACACTGATGTAAATTCGCACACTCAATTTGTTTTACAAAGTTTGTATTGAAAAAAACCCAAAACGTGAATTAATCATGGTGTTTACATTGGTGTAAACACCCCCAAAAAACATTGAAACACTACTGTTGAAAAAATTCAAACACTTTTAATCCTAATCAGGCCTGCATTTGTCGAATATACAAAATGCCTACACAATTTAAAACAACTTTTATTAAAAAGACCGTTGTGCACATCATACACTCTCGTACCTGCGTTATCACCGGCTGGACGTGCGCGAAACACCGCTGTGCACATCATGCACTACCCTAGATGGTGGATCGTCATGCATACCAAAACAACATGTTTACAATGGTGTAAACAAAATGATTAAAAATACAAATGACACAAACCGTTTACATTGGTGTAAACACCCTCATAACACATACAAAACGTTTTGACTTCAAAATATAGGAATTTACACCAGTGTTTACATCAAAAACATAACACTGTCAAACATACCCACATATCGATGTAAAAATTTTCACATATGTAAAAAAACCAGTTTTATTCACACTCCTAGTATTCAACATCAAAAAACAACATCATCATCGTCTTCTTACATGAAAAAAAAACCCAATTATTTTACAACAAAAACAAACCATTTCTACACCATTTTCCAGTTTACATCAGTGTCGACACACAGTTTACATTTGTAAAAACACAGTTTACACTCTCATAATTTTATAAAGATTAAACACACCAGATCTAAAATTTATTAAACAACTATACTAACCCTAACCCTATTCATCAACCAAAAATCAGCATCAACAAAAAACAAACATCATCATCTTCTTATATATAAAAAAAAAAACCTTATTCATCAACCATAAAACAGCATTAAACACAAAGTTTACACTAGTGTTTACTTACCTTATATAAAAAAACCCATCATCGTCTTCAAGCAGCATCATCATCTTCATCAAACCAGCATCATCATCTTCAAGCATCATCGTCTTTCAACCAACAACATCATCTATAAAAAAACCCATGAAATCTTATAAATAATAACAATAATAATAATAATAATAATAATAATAAACCTGTTCATCTTTTTCAATAATAATAATAATAATAATAATAATAATAATAATAACAATAATACCATCACCATAACCACCACATCGAAACCCCCCTAAACCCAGAACCACCACCATAACCACCGGCTTCCTCACCACCGTCACCTACTACCATCACCAAACCATAAC